>JAYESA010000007.1:181377846-181640346 GCA_036927795.1 Iris macrosiphon | reverse complement strand
CCCCCATAAACGACTCAAACTTTCTGTACCACTGCCTCAAAACCTATTTCAGACCATACAAGCTTTTTCTCAACCGACAGACCAAATATGACTTGCCCTTCTCACAGAATTCCTCTGGCTGCTCCTTGTAGAACTCATCCTCAAGATCACCATGGAGGAATGCCATCTTCACGTCCATTTGCTCGACCTCCAAGTCAAAAGTGACTGTCAATGCTAGCATCACCCGTATAGATGACTACTTGACGACTGACGAAAAGATCTTATCATAATCTATGCCTTTTCGCTGACCGTAGCCTTTAACTACCAATCTCGCTTTGTATCGAGGGCGAGTAGCATCATCTGTCTTCTTCACTCTGAACACCCATCGATTCTTCAAACCATTCTTTCGCTTTGGCAACCACACCATATCATAAGTAGAATTGGACTCAAAGGAACTCATCTCCTCCTGCATGGCCTCCATCCACTCTTGTCGATGTTTGTCTTCCATAGCCTCTACAAAACTTTTGGGTTCTCTCCCGTCAGTCAGTAGCACATACTCATCCGGTGAGTATCTCGTAGATGGTTGATGCTTTCTATCGCTCCTCCTCAACGGAATCACTAGTGCTGGATGTATATCTACAACCTCCTTCCCTCCAGGAACTACCTCCTCGGCATGCTCATCCTCCTGAGGATCACCCTGACCACCACCAACAGGCTGATGATCAAGGTTGGGAACAACTCCATGTACTAGCTCCCCTATAACTGGATCCTCTGCGATGTCCTCTGAAAACTACTCGAAGAAAAAAGACTAACTCAGAAAATTTTTCAGCCTCAGAAGGCATCTCAGAATCCTGTGTGTTGGTCATGGTCTGATCATCGATGAATACCACATCCCTGCTTCTGTAGAACTTTTTTTCCACTGGATCGTAGAGTCTATATCCAAACTCATCTCGACCGTAGCCGACAAAGATGCACCGCCTCATCTTTGGCTCAAGTTTGGATCTCTCAACATTCGGTACATGCACGAAGGTCTTACAACCAAACACTCACAGGTGATTGTATGACGGCTCTTTGTGGTACTATACTTTGTCAGGCACATCACCCTGCAAAGGAGTACTAGGAGATAAATTAATAATATAAGCAGCTGTGTAAAGTGCCTCACCCCAATAGCAGCCTGGAAAGTTTGCTTTTGACAGCAAATACCGTACCCTCTCCATTAGCGTCATGTTCATCTACTCTTCTACATCGTTGAGCTATGGTGTCTTTGGTGGAGTCTCATGGTATCGTATCCCTTGCTCTCGGCAATAAGCATCAAAAGGACCGATATAATTGCTGATATTGTCCAACCGAACACAAAGCAACTTCTTGGTCGTCTCCCTTTCAATAGAGGCATGGAATTCCTTAAAAGTGGGCAGCACCTGATCCTTTTAAGGTATAGACCCAAACCTTCCTGAAATAATCATCAATAAATATTACAAAATAAGAAGCACCACCAATGAATTTTACCTTCATAGGACCGCAGATATCCGAGTAAATCAACTCGAGCAACGCCGGCTTCCTTGAACTTTGGTGACTTTGAAAAGACATCATATTTTGCTTTCCCGCCAAATATTGTGTGCACTTCTCCAACTTTGTAGACTTTAGCCCTGGAATCACCTTCATGTTCACTAAGTAGCTCATCCCCTTCTCGCTAATATGGCTGAGCCTCCTGTGCCACAACTCAGTAGACGCATCAATAGCTGTGTTAACCTCTTGTGCCCCCTGTGTGCGCCCTTCCATATAGTAGAGTCCGGACCTCTTACTTCCTCTGGCAATCATCATCGAACCTCTGGAAATCTTCTATTGATTATTCCCGAGGAGACTAAAGAAACCCTCGTCATCCAACCTTTCAACCGATACCAGGTTGAAACGGATATTAGAGACATGACGGACATCTTTGAGAATAAGAACTGCACATGTCTTTGTCCTCAAATGCACATCTCCAATGATAACTGCCTTCGACACATCTCCATTTTTCATCTTCAGCACTCCACAATCGCATGTTGTGTATATAGCAAATAGTGCCATGTTGTGAGATATGTGTGCTGAAGCACCTGAGTCCACCAGCCAAGAGTTATCATCGCAGACGAGATTCATAACTACCTCATCACCTACAATGATCACGTCGTCTCCATGTGTCGAGACCGCCGCCGTAGTGTCTCACTTTTCTTCCCCTTGTCGCCCTTCTTCTCTCTCTTCCAAGCGAAACAGTTCCACTTGATGTGGCCCTTCTTGCCACAATGGTAACACTTCGAGTCCTCGTACCGATCCTTAGACCTTTTTCTGCTTTTGTCTCTGCCACCGCTTGGACCCTTGCTTTTACCCCTTTCGCGGCTCTCTGAAACAAGCGTCTCTAAGTGGGATGTGGATGAAGTGCCCTGAGAACGTCTCTGCATCTCTTCATTCAGTACCCCGCTCTTGGCAAACTGCAGACTAACCATGCCTTCCGGAGCAGAAGCCATTATAGACACTCGTATGGTCTCCCACGAGTCTGGCAATGTACACTACAGCCATAGTCCCTGAACCTCATCGTCGAACTTGACTCCCATCGAGGATAGCTGGTCAACCACGTCCTGGAACTCACTCAAGTGATCCGTAATAGATGTTCCATCTTTGTACCGTAGACCCATCATCATCCGGATCAGGAACAATTTATTTACCCTCGTCTTCTTCGCAAACAAAGATTCCATCTTATCCCACAGTGTCCTGGCGTGCTCAATACTGGCAACGTGGTTGTACACGTTCTCGTCAATGAACTGTCTGATGTACCCACACACCTGTATATGCTCGAAATTCTAGTTCTCTTCGGATTTGTCACTGGGCCTCTCGGAAACAAATACCGGTAGATGCAGCTTCTTGACAAATAGCAGATCATTCATCTTGCTCCTCCAGTAATGATAGTTGGTACCATTCAGGTTTACCATTCACACCGGCTTCGCGTCCATCTCTCCTTCCTGGTTTGCCTCTCAACTCCTGACACCCTTCTGAAATTTCAGAACCTGGCTCTGATACCACTTTGTCGGGAACGAAAGTGCAAAAACCGTTCCCCAAACCAGAGAGTACCTGCGAGAGTACCGAGCAAAACGCACAAACCAAAAAACGCTAAACACAAATCACAGATACAGAGATTTTTGACGTGAAAATCCTTGCGAAAAAAAATCATGGGACAATCGGAGTCTAACCCTGAAAAGCCTCCACTAATGGAATAAGAAATACACCGACTCCTTATAAACTTCTCACCGATCCAAACGGATCACCACAACTCTTTTGGAACAGAAAATAGATTATAACCACGAAGAAGAAAGACAACGAGAAATACCCGAAACTGATCTTCTTCTTCGAACGGCCTCCAGTTCTTGTTTCTCCTCTCCAATGTTGTAATGTCACTCTTGTCTCATTTTCTCTCCTTTTTGCTATATATTTTTTTTTTAGAGAGCGAGATATATTTTAGGGCCAGGAGACATCTATATATAGTCTCAAACCCACAACTAGCATTCCTATTATAGATAGGAATATCTAATCCAAATTCAAATTCATTGACATAATCCTATTATGTGTAGGAATATCCAATCCAAATCCATCGAGATATTTCTATTATATTTAGGAATATATAATTCAAATAAATTGAGGTATTCCTATTATATGTAGAAATACTTAATTTTACTCCAAAATATTTTTTATATAGGTTGAAAATTTTAACCACTAACATGCAAGTGTTGCTAACCCTGCATAGTTCACAAGAATATTAGGAACAATGTAAGTGTTGCTAACCTACTTAGTTCACGAGAATATTAGGAACCATGTGTCAGTGTTAGTTCTTATGAATAAACAACACCCTCTGTTTATTCTCATGTATCCATGTGTTTAGTAAAATGACTTCCAACGTCATAGTATGAGGGTTTTTTTTTGTCTGAGTAGTCCAAGACAGAAACGGTCAATGATGACGGCTTTATCCAGTGTTGTATTTTTTATTTTGAGATCTGAAAAAAACTTTATAAGTAATGTCTTCAAAATTTAATATTTATATTATATTTATTTTTATCGATAATAAAAAATAGTATTTCAACTCAATATTTAAGAAATAAAATAATAAATAAAATTAATATTCAAAAGAATATACGTTATAATGAAACACTAATAAAACTGGAGATGTTTCAAACCCAAAAAATTAAGATTGATGTTCCAGACAAATAAAAAAAGCTAACAATATTTTGAATAGTCATAATGGTAATAATAAATAATAATAAAAAACTTATGAATATTGGAATAACTATACAATCAAGTCACGTTTCCAACAAATGATAATAATTAACGACAAATAAACAATCAACAATAAATATAAAAATATTTTTTTTTTGAGTTTTTTATTAGTTGATTTCAATCTGAATAGGAGTATTGGAATAACTATGCAATCAAACGGCAAATATATTTTTTTTCAATAAATTAGTCAACCACAAATAAATATAATCAACAACAAATTTTCAAAAAATATATTAATAAATTATAAAACTCACCTAATAAAAATGGATTGATTCTAGTATGCCTTTTAGAAACAAAATACACTGCTAGGATTCGACTCCGGCCACTAATCACTAGATTGACTCGGCATGAATAACTATGGGCATTAACAAGAACACATTTTTTTTAATAAATTATAACTCAACCACAAATAAGTCAATAATTTGAGCATCGAAACAATTATACAACGACATAAGTTATTGTAATTTATGTACTTGTCATGTCAAATAAATAAAATATTTCTATTAGAATATTTAAAATCTTTCGCAAATAAATATAAAAATGTATTCAACAATAATTTATATTATTATATATAAATAAATCAAAATGCACCTACGGAAAGGGAAGGGAAGGGAAGGGAAGGCTGATTCCTTTTCGTGCAAATAAAATGCTTCAAAACTCATTCTGCCATGTCATATAAAGAGAAGTTCTAATACTCTCCTGTATTGCATCATGACCGGCCACAAAATTTTTTTTTAGAACTCCCTGCCACAGGAGATGAGTTTCTCTCTTTAAATAACCTAAGAGATTTTTCTTTCTACTAAGTTTAGCCGTTGGACTCATGCTTCTAAATTAGTAATCTCTATTATTTCCTTACCACTTTATTGAGAATTGGACACGTCTTAAAAGCATTTCGACATCGTGTCTGAAAGTATCTGCAGCAAAAATTTTAGACCAACCCACCTAAGATAATCAACTCCTGTCTAATGAACATCAAGCACAGATAAAAATAAGTATATGGCGGTGACTACGTCACTTAGACAAATCTCAACCTTTATAACTCAGATAAAATTATAATATTGACAAAATCAATATTGAATCATTTGCCATAATAGATTCAACCCCCTCATCACACTCAAGAAGAAAAGAAAGATATTACAATTGAAATCACTCACCAACCCGTAGCAATCTTCCTGAACGAAGGCGACGACTCCTCGATCAGATATATTTCATCCTTCTATCTTGGATGGCGAAGTCCTAAGAGCAAAACACGGACTTTCTCTTAGATTTTCTGTGGATGAGTACCCCGAATCTCCAACTTGTGCTATTCTTTGTGCCACCACCCTCCTCCTATATTTATAGGATAAGAAATCATATTTTAGGTCATAATATGATTTTCTAAATAAAAAACCTTAAAATAAGAATCATATTTCACGTAAAATAGCTCAACACCAATTATGGACGTCCAAATATGGTCAAATTAAATATTTGGTATAAATTTGAAATATAATCAAATCTTACATTTAATGTAGATTTTCAAATTATATCAAATCAAATCTTTGACCATATTTGGGCTCCAAAATTCACCAAATCTAGACTAGACCCCAACAATCTCCCCCTCCAGTATGATGAGAGGGTGTTGACCCCATGGCTTCTCAACTGGACTCCATGTATGTCGCCCCGCGACAGAGTTCCTACTCTCTCATGTCACCGATCTCCGATCTCCCGAGTTGCTTTGCATCTTCCTTCGTCTCCAGGTCCTCGACTGTCACGTCGACGCTAGCTGCCATGCGTAGCACCTTCTGTACCACTGGAATCCTGCCGACATTAATGACACGACTGAGACCAAAGTCTCTAACTATCAGCCTCACTGTGAGTCTTGGCTGCATATCACCGACTTCCGTCTTCCACCGAAACGTGTTAACGTTCCGACGAGCTTCTTCACCCTTGGCTGGCCTAACCAAACGGACGGTGCGATTCTCCCAAGATTCGAACTTCTGAATCTGCCCACCTTCGTGTCCGAACTTGAAGCTCCCCCATACACATGAGTCCTCAAGCAGAATATCACGCACTGTGCATGTCGTCGATGACCCACAACTCTCCCGAAACAGTGTGAATGGTGACGCTCCAGCCTCAGATTGAGTTTGCTGCAAACCTTGATCTCCTCCCTGGCCTTGAACTACTGAAACCAATGTCGCTCCGTGAAGCTTTGGCAAACTACATGTCGCCAAAATCGGATCCGTAAAGCAACCCCCACTTGGAGACCGACCAGCTGTCATGGGACCGACATACTGACCCTCAATCTTTGGCTCATCACCATTCGTCGCTTTATCTCGATGAACCGAATCCTCCGTAATCCTCAAAGTATCTTGAAGCCCCTCCTTAGCAAGTTCTCGATGATCCAACTCCTGTCGAATATCCCTCGAGCCTCCATCCGATGTCTGTGGCATGTCTGTACAACTCAGCAGCTTGAGCCTGTACATGCCACAACATAAATCTCCTCGAGCTAGCTGTTGGAAATCCTTTGTAAGCATCCAATCTTTGTACCCAAACAAAATGCAATAGCCATCATCCGCCAGCCTCCCTACCGAAACTAAGTTATAGTGCAAACTCGGTACATGTCGCACATCATTGAGAACGAGCTTCTTACCAAGCTCCGTTGTCAAGTGCATATCACCGATGCTTACAACTTCAGCTGTCCCCTTATTGTCCATCTTCACACGTCCAAACCTGCCGTCGTGGTATGACGTGAAGATTCTCTTATATGAAGTGGCGTGATACGACTCCCCCGTGTCCATGACCCAATCTTCATCATGACATATGCCACAAGGTTCCTCTGCGTCAGTTGCTGCGATGATGAGATCTCCCATGGCCATGAGATCCTCCTGATCATCCTTGCCTTTGGCCTTCTCAACTTTGAACATCATGCAGTTCCTCTTGATATGACCCATTTTGCCACAGTGATAGCAGTCCTCTTTGCGGTCCACAGTCGCAACATCTTGGGAACTTTCTCCTGTCCTCACCTGTGACTTGGGTCTTCCCTTCCCGTAGGAAGCCACCAGAGCGGACTCCTGTGACGATTCTACTTGCTTACGACGGATCTCCTAGTTCAACAAGCTATTTTTGACTGCCTCCATCGTGATAACTCCACCAGGCGCAGAGTTGCTCACCGACACCACCAACGTCTCTTAGCTTTTTGGTAGAGAACTCAAAAGCAAAAGGGGCATGAATATCATCATCAATCACCATCTTCATCGTAGACAGCTGATTGATAATACCCTAAACCTCGTTCAGATATCGTGCCACTGGGACACCCTCCGTGTACTTCGAGTTGACGAGTTGGCTAATCAGAAATATCTTATTGCCAGCCATCTTCCTTTCGTACAGCGAATGCAACTTCTTCCACAATGCTTTTGTCGAACTCTCCATGGATACATGGTAAAACACCGAGTCGTCCAACCATTGGCGGATGAATCCAACGGCCTTTCGATCAGTCGTTTCCAGTCTTTAGTAGCTTTATCCGATGGCTTAACGTTGTCGCCCTCCAACGGACCATGCAAGTCCTTGCACCAGAGTAGATCCTCCATCCCTGGCTTCCAAATCGTCCAATTCCCCCTTGTGAGGGTGATCATACGAGTGTTCATCTGCTACGTAGACATAGTTGCCAAAACCAAAATTAGTAGCTCTGATACCAGATGTTGGTATCAGACTATCAGACCAGGGCTTTGATACAAGATGTTGGAAATCAGACATGCCCTGAAAGCGTTCTGACACCTTGTTTGAGAGTGCCCGCAGTAGAAACTTTAGGCCAATCCACCTGAGATAAGCAACCCCTGTCTAACGAACACCAAGCACAGATAAAGATAAGTATATGATGGTGACTACGTCGCCTGGACAAATCCCAACCTTTATAACTCAGATGAAATTACAAGATTGACAGAATCAATGTTGCACACTTTGCCCTAATAGATTCAACCCCCTCACAATACTCAAGAAAAATTATTTTATTGAAATCACTCACCAATACGTAGTAGTCTCCCTGAGCGAAGGCGATGACTCCTCGATCAGATATATTTCTTTCTTATGTCTTGGATGGCAAAGTCCTAAGAGCAAAGCACGAACTTTCTCTTAGATTTTCTGTGGACGAGCACCCTGAATCTCCAACTTGTGCTATTCTTTCTGTCTCCACCCTTCTCCTATATTTATAGGATGATAAATTATATTTTATGTCAAAATATAATTTCCTAAAAAGAAAATATTAAAATAAGAATCGTATTCCACCTAAAATAGCTTAACACCAATTATGGACGCCCAAATATGGTCAAATCAAATTTTTGATACAATCAAATCTTACATTTAATGTAAATTTTTAAATTATATCAAATAAAATCTTTGACCATATTTGGGATCCAAAATTCACTAAATCCAGACTGGACCCCAAAATACTTCAATGCACGGGTCATCTGGTGCTCACCAGTAGACGTTTGACATATATTTAACTTAGTAGGCCCATTTGTAGTGAACTATAGCCTATGCATATAAAAATATGGGACCCTATAAAATTTTGGACTTGAGGCAACTACCTCATGGGCCTCATATTAAGTTCCGGCCTGGCCGGCCTTATCTCAAAAGAAAAGAACTAATTTGCATGACCCCATGATGTTTGGTTGTTTTAGAGACTACCCCCCCTTCCAAATGTTACTTTTTCTGAAATAAATGGTCTGATGAGGACATCAAGACGTACACCCGTCATCCTTAGCGTGTGTAGACAAGATGCAGAATATGTGGTATCGTGAACCTTACCACCAACCATATTTGACTTTGATATGAGAATTATATTTTATTTTATTTGGATAAGCTCTACGCTTGTTAGTAGCTATCCTTTAGTTTGATCTTACTACTTTTTTAGTCCCACATCGAGAGTACTAGTTGTCTTTTTAATTGTTTATCCTATATAAAGGGGACAGGTCTATTCTAGAAATGACAATTATTAAATATTGAAATATAAAAGGCATAATTTTTGCTTTAGCAATTATTGGTGTGTTTATTGTGATTGAAGTGTAAAGTTCAATCCAACCTAGGTGCAGAGCTGCCCTAGTGTAATAAATTTTATTTTCTCTTTTACAAAGAAACTTAACCAACATCATCGTCCAGAACCGGTCGAAACTACAACCGACCTCGCCACACTCACCAATATTGGACCCTAATCGTTACTTGTCATCGTCGTCGTCGACAGAGCTTTTGGTTCTACTGATACCAAAAGAGTGGTGTTAGAGCTTTGGGATAAAAGTAGCAGGTATCATGGTTGACAATCAAGCCAAGGAGAAGAGATGGACGTAAAGCCATCTCACAGGTGTCAGTATTGTTCATCAAGAAATTGCATCTTTCGATATTTGCTTCCGAGAAGTCCAGTGATAAATTCGACAAGGACTAAAAATTTGAGCATATACATGTGTGTGGGTATATCAGGTAGTTTGTGGATGAGAACGTGTACAATCATGTCGCCAATATTGAGCATGCAAGAACACTTTGGGAGAAGCTGAAAACCTTGTACGCGAAGAAGATCAAGGTAAACAAGTTATTCATGATCTGAATTATAATGGGTTTAAGGTGCAAGGATGATACATCCATCATGGATCACTGAGTGAGTTCTAAGGCATAATTGACTAGTTATACTCTATGGGAGTAAAGTTCGACGATGAAGTTCAGGAGATGTGGTTGCTTTGTATGTTTGCCAGACTCGTGGGAGATCATATGAGTGTCCATGATTTATTCTGCTCCAGAAGGCATGGTTAGTCTGGAGTTTGTCAAGAGCAGGATGTTAAATGAAAAGATGCATAGGAAATCACAGGGTACTTTATCTCATTCAGTGATACTTATTTCAGAGAGCCGCGACATGAGTAAAAGCAAAGGTTGGGGCAGTAGCGGAGACAAGAGCAAAGGCAAGTCCAAGAGAGTCGGTACGAGAACCGAATGCTACCATCGTGGAAAGAAGGGCCACATCAAGCAAAACTATTTTGCTTAGAATAGAGAGAAGAATGGCGACAAGGCAAAGCAGAGTGAGGACACAACAGCGGCACTGGAAGCAATGTGATTATTGTATGTGATAAGGTAGTCATGGACCTCACCTGCGATGATAATTATTGGCTGGTGGACTCAGGGGCTTCAGCACACATATCTAACAACAAAACATTATTTACTACTTACACAACAAAAGACTATAGAGTGTTGAAGATGGGCAATAGAAATGTGTCAAAGTCTGTTATTATTAGAGATATGCATTTGAGAACTAAGACAGGTACAATATTCTCAAATGTGTTCTTCATATCCCCGATATCTGTTTCAACCTGTTGTCGGTTGGAAGTTAGATGATGAGGGACTCTCCAATCTTTTTGGGAACTATCAATGGAAGCTTTTCGAGGTTCAATGATGATTGTCAGAGGAAGCAAGAAGGCTGGACTCTACTAGATGGATGCAAGCACACAGGGGACACATGAGGTGAATGCAACCATTGATGCGGCTACCGAGTTGTGGCACATACGGCTTAGCTATATTAGCGAGAAATGGATGAGCTACTTGTTAAATAGAAAAGTGATTATGGGGCTCAAGTCTTCAAAATTGGAGAGATGCACACATTACATGGCTAAAAAATAAAATCTGGTATCTTTCTAAAGTCACTCAAGCTCAAGGAAGCTGGCGTTGCTCAAGCTAGTTCACTTGGATGTCTACAGCCCAGTAAAGTTAAAAACTATTGGTGGGTGCTTCTTATTTTGTAACTTTTATTTATGATTTTTCCAAAAAAAAGTTTAGGTATGTGCTATAAAGACCAAGGATCAGGTTTCTTTTATTAAAAGAAAGACATGCAAGAAGTTGAAATATTTTTAGTCCGACAATAACAGCGAATACATTGGTCTCTTTGATGATTATTATAAAGAGCAAAGGATTCGACACCACAAGACTCTACCAAAGACACCTTAGCTTAATGGTGTAGCGGAGAGTATAAACATGATACTGATAGAGAGGGTATGATGTTTGTTGTCAGAAGCAAACTTACCAAGCAGTTATTGGAGTGAGGCTCTCAACACTGCTACTTATGTTATTAATGTCCCCTAATGCACTTTTGCAAGTTAATGTGCCTGATAGGGTATGGTACGACAAGAAGATGTCATACAATCACCTTTGAGTATTTGGTTATAAGGCCTTCAGGCATATATCGAAGGATAAAAGATCCAAACTTAAGTCGAAGATGAGGTAATACGTTTTTGTCGGCTATAGTTGGAATGAATTTGGCTATAGACTTTATGATCTGGTCAAAAAAAAAGCTCTATAGAAGCAGGGATATAGTATTCATCGAGGATCAAACCATAACCAACACTCAGGATTTTGAGATGCATGTTGAGTTGAGGAATTGTCTGAGTTAGAATCATCATGCTTTAAGTTATTTTCAGAAGACACTGTAGAGAATCAGTTACGGAAGAGCCAGTACATGGAGATGCTCCCAACCTTGATCATCAGCCTGCTGATGGTGGTCAGGGTGACCCTCATAAGGATGAGCATATTGAGGAGATAGTTCTTTAAGGGAATATAAGGTTGTCGATATAAATCTAACACTAGAGGTTCTGTTGAGGAGAAGCACGAAAGCGTCGACCATCCACGAGGTACTCACCAGATGAGTGTGTGCTATTGTCAGACAGGGAGAGCCTGAAAGTTTCGTAGAGGCGATGGAAGACAAATACAGTCAGGAGTGGATATAGGCCATGCAGGAGTAGATGACTTTCTTACAGACAAACTTCACTTATAAGTTGGTGTGATTGTCAAAGGAAAAGAAGACTTTGAAGAATCGATGGGTGTTTAGAGTGAAGAAGACATAAGTTACTACTTTCCCTCGATACAAAGTGATGCTATTAGTTGAAGGCTACAGCCAGCGAAAGGGCGTAGATTTCGATAAAATTTTCTCACCAATCGTCAAGCTTCATCTATTCAGGTAGTGCTAGCATTAGTAGCCAACTTCAACTTGGAGGTTGAGCAAATGTGGGTGTCCTGGAATGTGCACCCAGAGGCTAACATGCGGGGGGCTGATTAGTAGCTGAGAGCTGGGCCCCGTAGTTGGATTGGGTGTAATTAGTAATTTTATATTTAACTAGAAAATATAACATTAATGTTATTATAAACCTTAAATACATATTTAGGGTTATATTGGGGTCATGGGCTCTTTCAATAATTTTTTAGTGTATGTTGTTAAGTCATTTTTCTCTAAAACTATTACTTAATACTTATAGAAAAATCTAGTAAAATTTTATAATTGAAGTCTAAAATATATTTTAGCCTGCTAGGAAGGGTTGGGGTTCACATCTAGGCCTTGGCTCCTATAGTTGTCCCTTACAAGCTCATTAGTTCCTTCGGTAATCTAGTTTTCTTTAGGCAGGAGTACCTAATAAATCCTATAATTACCTATAATTTCTTCGAGATAGTCTAGAAATACAACCTACACTAATTAGGATTACAGAATCCACTTATTATTATTATTAGTTTACTTAGTTTTTTTTAATAAAGTGTACTTAGTTATTAGTTGTAGGCTTAGGTACATCATCGTGATAATGCTCTTTTGACTCATAGTATTTTTATTATGGTATCTTGTCAAAACAATACCTATTTTCTAACTTAGGTTTCTTGATAAACGAATCATACACCAATGTACTACGTGATATACTTAGTTAACTGTAAACACCCTAATTTTTAGAATTAAATTTTAAATTTATTTAATATGGGTATTATGTAATTATTGAGATTAAGAAAGATTTTCTGTAATTTTTAGCTAATTATAATATATATATATATATATATATTCATGAATTTATAATTATGTGCATTTAATTAATTACTAATATTGTAAAAATATATATAATTTTGGATGTAAAACTAATATTAGAGTATTATAGAATTTTTTTGCATTTTATTGAGGTCCAAAACTATATATATATATATATATATATATATATAGAGAGAGAGAGAGAGAGAGAGAGAATATTTATTATAAAACCAACCCCAAACCCGGATCATATAACCCGAACTTAAACCCTAAACTAAATCCTAAACCCAGCTACCTGAAACCCGAACCACCCCAACCCATTTCCCTGCTGAAACTGCCCGCACCCCTTCAGTACACCCCCGCGTCCCCCTCTCTTCCTCTCCGAAACCTCCCCGCACCCCCTCATTTCCTCTCCCCGTAACCTCCCTCCCATTCACCCCTATATATACATCCCCAGACAACCCCCTCAGTCATCTACCTGCGTTCCGACGAGCACGCCACCGACCGTCGACGACCGCCGGACTGCCGCATGCCACCGCCATGAACAGCCGCTCCGACTTCACGATCAGCAGCACACAGTGAGATACCCTTCTTCTCATACTTGTATCTCCATGCACAGTTAACTAAACAACAACCCGTCGAGTCCTATACGAAGACTACATGACCCCTTGAACCCTGTGTAATTAGTTTAATGTATCGTGTCATGTGTCGATCGTAAATCACGATACAAAACAAAAAAATGACTTATTTTTAGGAACAGAAACTGTCCCAGGTGCGCGTGTTTGAGTCTCATTATCTTCATAACGGCATGCGATACTAAAATTATACTTAAACAATAATTTAGATAACATAATCGAGATTTAATCTCTTTAATTACTTTATTTTAATTCGTTCTATGCTGTAATTTATTTGTTGTTGAATTTGACCGAAAATATGGTTTCCTAAACCCAAATTTTCTCGATACGGGATATGTCCCGCTAAACGAGATAATTTTGTCGTATGCAAATTATACCGAAAGGCGCGTATCGTTAACGTAGACATATAGAATTTTGTGAAACTTGATTTGGATGTGCGTGCACACCGGAATCAACGCGTATCCGTCAAAAAATATTATATCGGCCTATTCTGACACTTGTCATAACTTCGTGTGTACTTGTCATTTTGCAAAGAAACTAGCGCCATCGAATTCGCAGCATTACGCTGGTCCTCTGATCCAAGTTTAGTTTGATTCTAAGAACATTGACGAAATACTGTTTCGTGGGCCCCATGATTCCACTTGACGGACGATTTTCTGACCGGCTTATCAAAATCTAGTTCTGGATATTCTGTTGGATTCGTATCATCATTCTGAACTCGTAAATAGTAAATTTGACAAATTTGGAGAACCTTATGTTTGACACATTTTTTTGTGCAAAGTGGATCACATGTGGACCCCGCTTTGACCAGAAGCTATCAATTCTGCCCCTGTGTCCAAATTGGACTTATGGGTAATCAATCCTAGATATTTTAAGTATTCTAAGAGCAATGATGATGTTTACTTCGGAATCAGGAGGCTTACTTGGAGATTCTACTTCTACAGGAGCAACTGACGTAGTTTAGAACCCAGGCAAGTGTACATTGCTAACTTATAGTAGATCCTGTGATATTATTTGCTTGTATTCTTTCTGTTTACTTCTGTGATATACCTGTTAAACCTAGGACCGTGAGACGTTGCTTAGCGTCTGAACAAGATTCGGGTGTCGACGCCGTACGCGGAGTAGTATAACGTCATTTAGAGAGTTAATTCCACGATCCTATATTTTTACGTGCTTGCTTTACCAAGTATTTCATACCATAAGACACTTGGCACTATTTATGTGATAGAATCTTTTCTGATTTATTCATGGTGATTCTGTATAGGCTTACAGGATTCGTGAAATGAGACTTGCATATATAGAGATATCATTATGACTCATTATACTAAGTAGAGGTCATGATCTTGCGTGTTATGGACATGAGATATCGTGGACATGAGACGTAAGGTTACATTGGGTGGGGAGAGACACACCATACTACAGGCTGATATATATATATATATATATATATATATATATATATATATATATATATATATATATATATATATATACTTTATTATTGAGGTGCTTTAGTCTCTATATCAGAGCTTGGCCCTTGGCCCATTGCGTGATATTACTTGCTGCTACGGGCTCCCCGACACAGAGCTTGTAGTGGTTTTAGTCTTAGTACGAGTTACACTGTCACATGCATATCACTTAGATGGTTACATTATTTTACCCTTGAGTATATGGTATTATACTATTTTACTTTGGTATGTTGTTTCTTGTATCTTGTTACGTCCCTCTAAGGACCTGGTCCCTTGCTAGTTTTATAGCATAGACCATTGTGGAGCCTGCCTGGAGTTGCCGATGTGTGTTGCTTTGTCTTACAGGCATTGGTGCCAGGTACTTATATCATTTTTATCGGAGTTATGGTTATTATTCATTTTTTTTCATCTGCTGATGTAGCCTAGTTTTATAGACTCATATTCCTTTCTCGAGTCTATTCGAGATTATGTGTTACTGGTGGCCGACTTTAGTACATGTAGTTCATTCTTGATACTTTATTCTTTATGTCGATTGAGACATAGATATTTTCAGTATTCTTAGATAGTTACCCTTATTATACAGCTTATACATATTCGAGTCAAACCAGAGTCTGGTCGAATGCATAAATGGCATGTTACGTATTCCTAGTCCTATGTATTTTGGGACTAGGGCATTACATTAACCATACAAATGATGTTTTGATATTCTGAGTCATAGACTTGAAGAATTGCCACTAAATGGGTTGAGCCGGAGAAGTGGGTGGGGTTCCTAACCTGTGTGGAGAACACCTCGGAGAGCGACAAGCGTCGTCTGTGTGTCAGAGAATCTCGGAGAGGTGACGAAGGCCATTCGAGAATTCAGAGAAGCTCGGGAGCAGCAAATAGGGAGTGGGGGGCTACAGGAAACAGGCCTACCGAGTTCAGACTGAACTCGGTTTCCCAGGACGAGTTCGGGCCAAACTCGGTCTGGGTGGTCCAGAAGCTCCAGAAGCTGCTATTTCGTTTACTCGCAAATCATCGACTTGAGCCAAATTTGGTCCGAGTTCGGTCGACGGACTGGACAAAAATTTTGAGGTATTTTATACACCGTTTGATCGTATCCTACGATTCAGGTTGGTTGCGGGATTAGGGAATATAAGTTAGATTTTTCCTAACCCTAACATATGCAACAAGGAGAGAAAAAGGAGGCAATAGTAACTTTGGGAATGATAAAGAAGGATTGGTTGCCGTTTCGGAGGAGAAGAGCAATTTTGGGTAATTTTTTATTATCTTCTATCTTCGTTGTGTAATCTATTTTCTATTCCTAAGTGTTGTAGAGATCCTTGTTGGATCGAGAGGAGCTTGTAGAGGGTGTATTCTCTTTATTCCATTAATGGAGGTTCTTCAAGGTTGGACTCCGATCATCCCATGATTTTTTTATCTGGGTTTTTCACGTAAAAATTTCTGTGACTGTGATTTGTGTTTGACATTTTTGGTTTATGCATTTTGCTCGGTTCTCTCAGGTACTCTCTAGTTTGGGAAACGGTTTTCAGTTTTATTCTTAACAAAGTGGTATCAGAGCCAGGTTCTAGAATTTCAGAAGGGTGTCAGGAGTTGACAGACAAATCAGGGAGGAAAGATTAATGCAAAACTGAGGCGCATGGTAAACTTGAACGGTACCAACTATCATTATTGGCAGAGTAAGATGAAGGATTTATTGTTTGCCAAGAAGCTATATCTACAAGTATTTGCATCCGAGAGACCCAGTAACAAATCCGAAGAGGACTGAAAGTTCGAGCATATATAGGTATGCGGATATATCAGGTAGTTCATTGACGAGAACGTGTACAATCACGTTGCCAATTTTGAGTACACGAAGACACTGTGGGATAAGCTAGAATTTTTGTATGCGAAGAAGACCGGAGTAAATAAATTATTCTTGATCCGATGATGATGGGTCAGCGGTACAAAGATGGGACATCCATTATGGATCATTTGAGTGAGTTCCAGGGCGTGGTGGACCAGCTATCCTTGGTGGGAGTCAAGTTCGATGACGAAGTTCAGGGACTATGGTTGTTGTGTATATTGCCATACTTATGGGAGACCGTACAAGTGTCTATGATCTCTTCTGTTCCGGAAGGCGTGGTCAGTCTGGAGTTTGCCATGATCGAATAATGAATGAAGAGATATAGAGACGTTCTCACGGAACTTCATCTATATCCCACTCAGAGGTGCTAGTTTCAGAGAGTCGCCAAAGGAATAAAAAAAGGGGTCCAGGCGGTAGCAAAGACAAAAGCAAGAGAAGGTCCAAGGGCGCGTACGAGGACTCGAAGTGTTACCATTATGGCAAGAAGGGTCACATCAAGCGAAACTGTTTTGCTTGGAAGGGGGAGAAAAAGGTTGACAAGGGGAAGAAAGCTCTACAGAAGCAGGGACGTGGTATTCGTCGAGGATCAGACCATGACCAACACTCAGGATTCCGAGATGCCTTCTGAGGCTGAGAAATTTCTTGAGTTATAGTCATTTTACTTCGAGTAGTTTCTAGAAGACATTATAGAGGATCCAGTTATGGGGGAGCAGTACATGAAGTTGCTCCCAACCTTGATCATCAGCCTGCTGATAGTGGTTAGGGTGACCCTCAGGAGGATGAGCATACCGAGGAGGCACTTCCTGAAGAGGAGAAGACTATTGATATACAACCAGCACCAGTGGTTTCGTTGAGGAGAAGCGACAGAGAGTGTCGACCATCTACGAAAAACTCATCGGGTGAGTATGTGCTATTAACTGACGGGGGAGAGCCCAAAATTTTTACAGAGGCTAAGGAAGACGAACACAGGCAGAAGTGGATATAGGCTATGCAGGAGGCGATGAGTTCCTTACAGTCCAACTCTACTTATGATATAGTACGGTTGCTGTAAACCCCCTGATTTTCAGGAATTTTTAATTTAGATTTTTTATAAAATTTTCTGTAATTTTCTGGGATTTTTCTGTAATTAAAACCTAGGTGTTTGGTAATTAAATGATTTTTAATTACTGTTAAATAATATTAAAATATTATGAAAATAATATTTTATGGTGTAGAATGAAAAACTAGACATAGGGTAATTTTTTGGAAATTTATTGGACTCCGAAAATATGTTTAAATCCCTAAAAACCCTATTTTTAATTAAACCCTGACTGAACCGGTTTATTTTAAATAAACCAAACCACAGTGAACCGAACCGGACCAACCCATCCTTAACGGGTCGGGTAGGGTCGGATCCATCAAACCCGACCCGGACCTGAAACCCGTTAACCGCCGAAACCCTAATCTTATCGGGATCACTGTTCCGGCTATTTATTAGCCTCGACTTCTGTGCCCCGCCGCCGCCGTAACCTAAAATCTCATCCCAGCGCCGACGAACGCCTGCCTGAACCCTAGTCTGACAGCCGGCTCCACCGTCGTCCCCTTCCCGAGCCTCCGCCACACCACCATCGTAAACCAGAGCACAGCCTCGTCGACTCCCCCTCTCCACCGTCTCCTCCCCCATCACCCTCTTCCCCATCTCTCCCGACCACCTTCAGCCTCACCCGCCGCCCTAGTCCAGCCCCTCTCCCCCTATCTCCGTCCCCGACTCCACTTCCTCCTCCATCGACGGTCACCCCCAGCCGCCCGTCCTCGACCACGACCCTCTCCCTGTCCACCGCTCCTCAGCGAACCCCCTCGTCGGCCCTCCACCAACACCACCCTAGCCCAGCCCTAACCTTCGCCTTCATCCCCCTCGAAACCCGACGCCAGGCCGTCCTCCTCGGTCATCCACCTTACCCGAGCCCCAAAGCCCCGACGCCTCCACCACCTTCATCCGCCCGAGCCGCTCGACCAACTACCGCCCAGCTCCGCCCTAGCCCGCTGCTCAACTTCCTCCCCCGACTCCTCACCGCCTCCACAGCCTCCCCCGTACCCTCGTCTTCCTCGACCGCTGCCCTAGCCGTCGATGGCCTCCGCCGACCAGAACGCCCACTCCCAGAGACACGGACACAGCCACCCTAGCACGGACACAGGAGCTCTCGACTCTACTAAACCCTAACCAGGACACGAAGCAGACACCCGGACACGTGAAATCTCGGTTTTATGGAGCCCTGTTCAGGTAGCGTTTTCTTTCTCCTCGTTATTTTATTTTTCGTTTCGTCAGTTGTGTCGCGTAGACTATATAATCCTCTCAATGCCCGTGCAACTCGCTCGGAGCATCGTGCCCTGTGGTGATCGCAAACCCGATCCAAAAACAGGAAAACCAACACCTTATTTTATCTCGAAACTGAGTGCGTCCCGCCAAACGGGATGACTTGGTTGCACGCGGTCTTTACCGAAATGTGTGCGTCGTTGATACGGATGTGTGAGATTTTGCAGAAGTTAATTTGGATGTGCGTGCACACCGAAATCAACGTGTATCCACCGACAACGCCCCGTATCCGTCCATTCTAGAATACGTCGTAACTTTGTGTACACAAATCGGATCGATACAAAACTTATGCCATCGGACTCGTAACAATACGCTGGTCCTGTGACCCAAGTTTGGTTCGATTCTGAGAACGTTGACAAAATCGCGTATCGTGGGCCCCACAAGCTCCACTTGACGGGCGATTTTGTGAACGGCTAATCAGAATCCAATTCTGGAAGTTCCGTTGGGTTCGTATCATCGTTCCTGACTTGTTAACACTAAGTTTGAAGAATTTGGAGACCTTTGACCCTGACACATTTTTTGGTGCAAAGTGGGCCATATGTGGACCCCGCTTTGACCCGGAAATGTTATTTTTGCCCCTGTGTCCAAATTGGACCCAAGGACAGGCGTTTCTAGCTATTTGATATTTTTTGAATCTAATGGTGATGTTTATTTCAGCAACCGGAGGAGTCCCTGCAGAACCCGCTGATACTAGAGCTACAGTTGGAGCCAGAACCCCAGGCAAGTGGACCTTGCCAACATTGCAATTCTTGTTACATATTTTCTTGTCTTATTTATATATTATTGTACATGCTTGACCTAGGACCGTGTGACTTACTTAGCGTTCGATTAATAGTCGGGTGTCAACACTGTACGCAGAGTTGTGTAAGGTCACCTAGAGATGGATACCGAGACCGAATATATTCTCATACTTGTCTTATCAAGTACCTAAACCCAGGACACTTGACACTATTCATGAGACAGAATCCTCCTGAGATATTTATGGTGATTCTGTATAGGATACAGGTTTATGACATATACATGCTTAGATTTTATGAGGACTTGTTGCATTAGATATGGTTTTGCGTGACATGGACATGAGATATCATGAAACTGTGACGTGAGATTACATTGGGTGGAGAGAGATTTACCATACATAAGGCTGATTATATATATATAATACTTAATGGAAATGCCTTAGACTCTGACACAGAGCTTTGGTACCATACTGGCCCTTCGAGAGAATACTGCTATGAGTTTCTCCGACACTGATCCTGTAGTAGTCCACTACTAGAATAAGCAGGATTAGCGACGCTTTTTAGCGACTCCAACTAAAAATGTCGCTAATTTAGTGACTCCATGTAAAAACGTCGCTAGACGTCACTAATTGGCGACATTTAGCGACGTTTAGCAACTTTTATTCAGTTTTTAAAAGATTAGTCGCTATAAATTCAATTTAGGTCGCTAAACGTCGCTAATATATTTTATTTAGCGACGTTTAGCGACGTTTTTAGCGACGTATATAATTTTGGACATTTAGCGACGTCATTAGCGACGTTTAAGACGTCGCTAAATTAGCGACGTTATTAGCGACGTTTAAGACGTCGCTAAATTAGCGATGTCATTATTGGCGTCGCTAAAACGTCGCTAGAACGTCGCTAATTTCTAAATTAGCGACGTCATTATTGGCGTCGCTAAAACGTCGCTAAATTTTTTACTTAGGGTTGATTCCCCCCATTTCCTTCGATCTCTCCCTCTCCCTCTCCCAAATTTCAAACCCCCGCGCGCGCTCTCGATCTCTCCCGCTCCACTCCTCCTTCCTCCCTCCGGCTACCCCCCTCGGCCGCGTCCTCCCCCTCCGGCGCCCCCTCCTCCCTCCCGGAGACCCCCTCCGCTGCGTCCTCCCCCCTCCGGCAGCATCCTCCCCCTTCTCCTCCTCCTCCTCCTCTAGGTAAACCCTAACTCTCTCTCTCTCTCTCTCCTCATTTGGTGTGGACATAATTCTTCATGTTTATATTTAATCTATGAAGAATGTCACTACCACATTTTAGAAAAAAGGGTATTTTAGTAATTTTCTATTTAAATAAATATTGTGCATGGTAAATAAATTTTGTTGTATTATTTAATTATTGTTAGATATTATTTAATTATTTTGGACTTATTTTAGTGGAACCAACTAGTTTAGTTTGGACCCATGGACCAACATGAATTAATTAGTTAGACTTGGCCCATTTAGAAAGCCCATGGTTAAGAAGATGGATTAAATTAATTAAATAATTAGACTAGAAGCTTCCTTCCTTAATTATTTCTTCATGAGAGGCCCCAAGGGGTACATTGGACATTTTACAATTGCTTGGGGGAGGGGCTATGGCCGGCCTATTAAAGAGGGGGGGAAATTTCTCTCTCCTCTCATCTCATTCCAAATCTAGATCTAGAATTCTCCCACTACCAAATTCCCTCCATTCTCAATCCAATTCCCTACCAAATTCATTCCAAATTCTTTCCAATTCACCATTAGAGAAGGAGGAAGCAAGGATCTAGAAGAAGGAAGCAAGGATCTACAAAGAGGAGCAAAGATCTATAATTTGGAAGCAAGTTCATCTCAATTGGAGGTTTCATTGGGAATCCATCTCCCAATAAGTATAATTCAGATTTTTCCATTTAAATAGCTTCTAAATCTGAGATTTCATCATGTAAAATCAACCTATATGTATGTACTACCCATAGGACTTTGTTTTGTGTTCATAGGAGACCCATGGAGAAAGTTATGGTGCTTTTTGTGTCAATTTTGTTGGAATTCCGAATTTACATTTTTTGTGTGTGTCAATTGATCCTATAGATCAATTGGACATGAGATTTGTGTTTGAGGTTAGTGTCGTGTCCATATTGGGATACTTGTGGTTCGTATCCCAACTATTTGGTGATACGTGTCATTTTGGGATTTTCCTCCGACACGGGGCTTTGAACATGTCGTATTTTGACACGGACACATAGATCTACTTTTGACGCTTTAATTTGTTCATAAATATTATTTGTGATCTGTTTGTGTCCTTCGGGGTGCATTTAGTTGTGTGTTGGACTCGTGTCGCATGCGTATCCTAGATCTAGTGGGATACGGTGAGATACTCTCCAATTGTGTGTATTTTTGTATAGATCTAATTAATTGTGGTTCAATTCTTCATTTATAATTAGTATATATATATGGATATTAAATATTTATTTTGTCTATTTATTATAGTAATTATTGTAGCATAGATCTATATTTTGGGTGTGCTAATATAATGTACAATATAATATGTAGCTTTCTTGCATGCAAATATATATGTTACTACTTGTTAAATAATATAATTTATACATAAAATGTTTTATAAAATATATTTGTATGTTTAATTGTGTAATTATATTATTTATAATTATTATGTAATTATTTGGATATTAATGTAAATATTTTAGGTGTGCTTCTAGCCATGTAAATTATATGTTCTTTGTTAAATATTTGAAGGTATAAGTTTATGTGTATATTAATATATATATATGTACATTTTTGTATTAATGGTTTATATATATATATATATATACTATTTTATATATTCAGTTTATATATATATATATATATATATTGTTTTATATATTCTGTTTTTATATATATAATTATATATATATAACTTGTTTTAGTGACAGTGAATTAATGACAGTAAAAACTGTCATTAATTAGCCGACTAATAGCAGCCGCTGTAGCCTTCGGGCAATTAATGACAAACCTGTCATTAATTGCAGCAGCGGGAAACAGCAGCTTTTCTGCGACGCTTTTCCGCGACAGTTTAACTGTCAGCGAAAATCAAAGCAGTGGCAGTTTATTATTTGGGTTTCGGTGACAGTCCTTCGGTGACAGTCCCGACTGTCACTATTTAAACTGTTTTGATTTAATCCTATTTTATTCACTGTTTTTCAATGACGCTTTGACAGATTTAATGTATATATTATATATTATAATTGTATATATATATATATGTATATATATATGTGTTTTGTGAGGAATAATAATTGTAATAATATATTATGTTATTTATATAAATGTTGGGTTGTATATATTATTTTAGGGTATATATTAATTGTATTATTAGTATACTTTGTGTGAGTTCTTTTTGAATCTAATTTGATTCCTAAATTATTGTAGTTTATCTCTATATTATTTTATAGATGTCTTGTGAGGTTGACTTTGGGTTTGACCATGTTTGACTTTAGTGGACTTTAGAGTTGACCATAGTTGACTTTTACCTTAGAATTGACTTATTGACCTAGAAGTTGCCTAGTTTGACTTGTTCTCTTTTCGGGACCTTGTATTAATGTGGTATTCCATGTCTAGGTCTTCGAGGCACCGAGTCAGACATTTGTGAGACTGTTCATTGGACTTCAGGCGAGTACATTCTCTGATAGTTTCTCATTTATGATATCCTCTATGTTCGTTGTATCTAGTGTAGATATACATGTTCTCTTGACACTATGGTTACACGGATTGGTATATCCGGATCTCGTCATGAGATGTTATTCCTTGGTATATGGTGTATATGGTGCAAGTATTGTTTCATTGGTTATCTTGTACATGTACAGACACCGATTCTCGGGGAGATTAGCTATCTTCTTGGGGAATCTAGTGCCATAACATACCGTGGTTGGATCTATTATACCAGTCGGGGTGGGGAGTATTTTAGTGTAGATATGTGATCATACCCTCCTTGTGCATGTCTTGTTCCTTGTGAGTGTTGATCATACACCGCACGTATAATCAGCCAGGCCATCGTACTCTTGTGCAAGTTCCCAAGCCGATCACATGTTAAAGCTAGTACTCACACACTTAGTCATTAGTATTCTTGTTCTATCAGCATATTGTTCATTATTGTATTTCTTTCCAGTATTTCCTTATTGTCTATACATTCTTGTATCTATTTATGCATCTTGTTTATCCACAACTATTTACTGTTACATAGTTTTTATCATTATTTGAGAACTGCTGTTAGGGTTGTACTCTGCTCCTTTCCTGACTGGATATATTTTTCCAGATGACACTGAGGAGTACCCAACCTATTATGGACCCCAGGATGTTGTGGGTTTAGATTCTGAGACCCTGGCTCAAGAGGGACTTATCCCAACTGAGACAGTTGACCCTGGAGTTGTAGCTTTATAGTTTTGTAGTATTCTTTGTACTGGATTTGTCTCCAGCTTATTTTTGTTACTTCTTCTGACTCATTGATGTATTATTTTAGACTCATGAGTTGTATTGTGACTATTCTGTTCTTATCTGATCGTGTTCATTCTATCTTAGTTTCTGTGATTGAGTATACTATCATTATTGGTGGTTCATTACATTAGATAGACTTTCTAGACAGCGTTCTACCGCCGATTCTGCGGCGTAGGCTGGGCGTTGTTTCCGACTAGTACCCTTACCCCGGGTGCGGATCGTGACACGTTTTTGGTGGTGGCCCATGCAGGTCTAGCTTCACAAGTATTTGATGTCGTGGTAGTGCAACAACTTAGTTGTACTACTGCGAGCCTGCGATAGGATATAGGATATAGGCTGAGATACTCAATCACATCTAGGAAAATTCTTTTGATTCAACTATTCTCCTTTGATATTGATACTTGATCCCTTAAACTTGTCCTTTCCTTGAATATCTTACATCTTGTGCCATATTGATTCTTTCTTTCGTTTTGTCTCAGGATGCCGCCTAAAACTAGATCACAGCAGGGGAGAGCAGCTTCTGAGAGGTCTGCGACATCCCGAGAGCCTGCACCAATCACTTCTCCGGTGATTGGAGTGTCAGCTGCTTTCGGAGGTCCACCACCCACTCAGAGGACTGTGCCAGCTGTATCTGAGGGGCTTCCACCTCTACCTCCTGTGCCAGCAGAGGCATCACAGATGTTTACTCTGTTTCGTGAGATGCTCGAGGCACAGAGGGCTCAGTCAGAGGCACATCAGAGGCAGACCGACGTTCTACGGCAGGGCATCGAGAGTGCTCATCAGCTTGCTCGTGCTGTAGTTGAGAGAGGAGTTCCGGTCCAGCAGCAGGTTGTTCCTCAGGTTGCTCAGCTTCGGCCAGGCAACATTCAGGACTTCAAGAAACTGGAGCCTAGGGTTTTCAAAGGGACGGAGGGCATCGTCTATGCGGATGATTGGCTCGAGGACATTGAGCGTCTTATGAGGGTGTCACATCTTTCTGAAGATCTGAAGGTTGAGGCGGTAGGACTTCAACTGTTCGACGTCGCTCGTACTTGGTTCAGGAATGAGCCGGTTCTAGTTGACGCAGGACAATCTTGGGAGGTATTCAGGGACCTTTTCAAGAAGAAGTTTTTCGCCCGGATAGACAGGCTTGACTTGGGGAGACAATTTGAGAGTCTCATTCAGGAAAGCATGTCTGTGGAGGAATACGCTGCGGAGTTCAGTAGGCTGAGCCGATTTGCAGAGTATCTGGTGAGGGAGCCGGAGGTTCGAGCTATTCGTTTCCGAGAGGGTCTAAACTGGGAGGTGAAGATTCTCATTCCGTCTTTTTATGAGACATACTCGGAGATACTTGCGGAGGCACGCAAGGTTGAGCGGGATCTGGGTTTGAAGACCAAGAGAGACCGTGATTCTTTTCTGGGAGCCAACGGCAGTGCAGTATCTGCCAAACGTCCTCATTTCCAGTCCAGACCTTTCCAGCAGCCACAGCAGAACCAGACTCCAGCTAGAGCGCCTTTTCACCAGGCACCTCAGCAGCAGAGGCAGTTACAGCAAGCTCTATGCAACTTCTGCAAGAAGCCCGACCACATCTGGGAAGTTTGCAGAAAGAGGCTAGGAGTTTGTTTGTATTGTGGTACTGAAGGGCATCAATTGAGGGAGTGTCCTCGTCGTGCAGTTCAGGGAGCAGCTCCAGCTCCAAGGGCACAGATAAGACCACCTGCAGCACAACCGAGGGGACCGCTTCCGACACAGCAGCAGCGTTTTGTCCAGCATCAGCAGCAGGGAGGTGCTCGGCAGGGACGAGCGTTTGCTATGACAGTCAAAGAGGAGGAACCCACAGGAGATGTCATCGCAGGTTCTATTCTTCTTGATTCCATTCCAGCTTTAGCTTTGTTTGATAGTGGTGCTTCCCATAGTTTTGTATCTGTTTCTTTTGCTCTAAAGCATGGTTTGGTAGCTGAGTCTTTGCTTAGGACTTGCAAGATCATGACCGGGGGAGGCATTATCCTGGTTAATGATATTTGCAAGGATCGGAGAGTTACTCTGGGAGGCCGGGAGTTGAGTGCATGTCTACTTGTAATGCCACTTCCGAGCTATGACATTGTACTCGGGATGGATTGGTTGAGTAGGCACCGTGCTAGCATAGATTGTAGAGGAGGTAGAGTTTTGTTTGGTCCGCCAGGAGAGCCAGAGTTCGAGTTTGCTAGAGGAACTGCGGAGCAGGAAGAAGGCATTATTTGTGGAGCTATGGTGGAAGACAAGGAGTTGCCACATCCGTTGATAGCAGAATTTTTGGATGTATTTCCTGAAGAATTGCCAAGATTGCTGCCAGATCGAGATGTTGAATTTTCTATAGACTTGGTGCCAGGTGCAGAACCAATTTTGCAGCATGTCTATAGAGTAAACAACAGCGAGCTGGTCGAGTTGAAGAAGCAGGTGGACGAATTGCAGGATAAGGGGTTTATCAGATCGAGTTCTTCACCATGGGGAGCCCCGGTATTGTTTGTACCGAAGAAGGATGGATCGGTGCGCATGTGCATTGATTACAGGGCTTTGAATAATCTCACTATCAAGAATAAGTATCCTTTGCCACGGATTGATGATCTGTTTGATCAGTTGAGTGGTGCCAAGGTATTTTCTAAGATAGATTTGAGATCAGGCTACCATCAGGTGAAGGTGAAGCCGGGGGACATACCGAAGACTGCTTTTAGAACTCGGTATGGTCAGTACGAGTTTATGGTGATGCCGTTTGGTTTGACTAATGCACCGGCGGTATTTATGAACTTGATGAATAAGGTGTTCCACCAGTACCTTGACAAGTTCGTGGTGGTGTTCATCGACGACATACTCATATACTCGAGGACACCGGAGGAGCATGAGGAGCATTTGAGGATTGTGTTGGATGTGCTGAGGAAGGAGAAGCTGTATGGGAAGTTGTCCAAATGTGAGTTTTTCTTGGACAAGATGGAATTCTTGGGGCATGTTGTGACTGGTGATGGTATTTCAGTGGATCCGAAGAAGATTTCAGCAGTGGAATCTTGGAAGACTCCGAGTTCGGTAGCAGAGATCAGGAGTTTCTTGGGATTGGCAGGCTACTACAGAAAGTTTGTGCAAGATTTTTCGAGGATTGCCGAGCCGATGACCAGACTCACAAGGAAGGATGTGGAGTTTGTTTGGACGGAAGATTGCCAGGCCGCTTTTGAGGAGTTGAAGAAGAGGTTGACGTCTGCTCCTATTTTGACATTGCCATCAGGGTCCGGAGGTTTCACTATTTATAGTGATGCATCGGGAAAGGGTTTAGGTTGTGTTCTTCAGCAGCATGGGAAAGTGATTGCCTATGCATCCAGGCAATTGCGTCCTCATGAAAAGAACTATCCTACCCATGATTTGGAGTTGGCAGCTGTCATATTTGCCCTGAAGTTGTGGAAACATTATTTGTACGGAGAGCGTGTGAAGATCTTCACAGACCACAAAAGCTTGAAGTACGTTTTCACGCAGAAGGAGTTGAACATGAGGCAGCGTCGGTGGTTGGAATTGATGAAGGATTTTGATATCTCTTTGCAATATCATCCTGGGAAAGCCAATGTAGTTGCCGATGCTTTAAGCAGGTATTCGGTAGCTATGTTCTTAACGCAGGATCGATATCTGTTGGAGGACTTAGAGAGCTTGGGCATTGAGGTGATTGTTCCTGGGTGTGCTATGCAGATGTGGGGATTGCAGATACATTCAGATTTGATGGATAGGATCAAGGCAGCACAGTATGATGACGTATCTTTGAGGAGTATCAGAGCTCAGGTGAGAGCAGGATTGGAGGATGATTTCACTATTGCAGAGGATGGATCTTTGAGGCATGGAGTTAGATTGTGTGTGCCTAGTGGGGAGTTGCGCTAGAAGGTATTGCAGGAAGCGTATCGCTCTCAGTATTCCATACATCCAGGTGCTAACAAGATGTATCGGGATATGCGAGAGAGTGTGTGGTGGTATGGCATGAAGAGGGAAGTGGCACAGTTTGTATCCAGATGCTTAGTGTGCCAGCAGGTGAAAGCCGAGAGGCAGAGGCCAGGAGGTTTACTTCAGCCATTACCCATTCCAGAGTGGAAATGGGAACACATTACTATGGATTTTGTGTCTGGACTACCACGATCTCCAGGAGGGAAAGACGCGATTTGGGTCATTGTTGATAGATTGACCAAGTCGGCCCATTTTTGCCTTTCAAGGTGGGTTTGTCTACGGAGAAGCTGGCAGAGATGTATGTGAGGCAGATTGTTAGGATACATGGAGTTCCCGTCAGCATAGTCTCAGATCGAGATAGTCGTTTCACTTCTCATTTCTGGAGGAGTTTGCAGGAGAGTTTGGGCACTCAGCTCAAATTCAGTACTGCATATCATCCCCAGACAGATGGGCAGTCAGAGAGGACTATTCAGACTCTCGAGGATATGTTGCGCACTTGTGTACTAGATTTTGGGGGTTCTTGGGAGGACCATCTCCATTTGGTAGAGTTTGCTTACAACAACAGTTACCAGGCCAGTATAGAGATGTCACCTTTTGAAGCTCTATATGGTCGGAGGTGTCGTACTCCTTTGTCTTGGGACGATGTTGGAGAGAGAGTTTTGCTTGGACCAGAGATGGTTGTGGATGCAGCAGAGAAGGTTCAGTTGATCAGAGACAGACTTCGAGTGACGCAGGACAGACAACGGCATTGGGCCGATAGCCATCGGAGACCCTTGGAGTTTGAGGTATAGTTTAGATTTTATTTTGTGTGCTTGTTCTTGGTTGTTTGTTATAGATAAGTTCTTAAGGTGATATTTTGTTCTAGGTGGGTGGTTTGGTATTTCTGAGGATTTCTCCGACACGAGGCACGATTCGCTTCGGTGGAGGCGGAAAGCTTAGTCCGCGATTCATTGGACCTTTCACTATTCTAGAGAGGGTCGGTGCAGTTGCTTATAGACTAGACTTGCCACCTGCATTGGAGGGAGTGCACAACGTGTTTCATGTGTCATAGTTGAGACGATACGTGGCAGATCCTAGTCATGTATTGGATCACTCAGAGATAGAGGTGGGCCCTACTCTTAGCTATCCAGAGCAGCCAGTTGGGATTCTGGATCGGAGAGAGAAGGTGCTGAGGAACCAGACTATTCCTTTGGTGCGCGTCGCATGGAGGCATCACTCTCCGGGGGAGTCTACCTGGGAGAGAGAGGATGAAATGCGAGAGCGTTATCCATATTTGTTTGTACCTTGAGGTATGTTATTTCTAGTTATGTTCTGTTCATTGTTATGTTCTGTTCATTAGTTAGTTGTGATTCTTTAGTTCTGTTCTGTGATTTTCTGGGGGTAGTTTTCGTCTTTGAATTTCGAGGACAAAATTATTTTAAGGAGGGTAGACTTGTCACTACCACATTTTAGAAAAAAGGGTATTTTAGTAATTTCCTATTTAAATAAATATTGTGCATGGTAAATAATTTTTGTTGTATTATTTAATTGTTGTTAGATATTATTTAATTATTTTGGACTTATTTTAGTGGACCCAACTAGTTTAGTTTGGACCCATGGACCAACATGAATTAATTAGTTAGACTTGGCCCATTTAGAAAGCCCATGGTTAAGAAGATGGATTAAATTAATTAAATGATTAGACTAGAAGCTTCCTTCCTTAATTATTTCTTCATGAGAGGCCCCAAGGGGTACATTGGACATTTTACAATTGCTTGGGGGAGGGGCTATGGCCGGCCTATTAAAGAGGGGGGGAAATTTCTCTCTCCTCTCATCTCATTCCAAATCTAGATCTAGAATTCTTCCACTACCAAATTCCCTCCATTCCCAATCCAATTCCCTACCAAATTCATTCCAAATTCTTTCCAATTCACCATTAGAGAAGGAGGAAGCAAGGATCTAGAAGAAGGAAGCAAGGATCTACAAAGAGGAGCAAGGATCTACAATTTGGAAGCAAGTTCATCTCAATTGGAGGTTTCATTGGGAATCTATCTTCCAATAGGTATAATTCAGATTTTCCCATTTAAATAGCTTCTAAATCTGAGATTTAATCATGTAAAATCAACCTATATATATGTACTACCCATAGGACTTTGTTTTGTGTTCATAGGAGACCCATGGAGAAAGTTATGGTGCTTTTTGTGTCAATTTTGTTGGAATTCCGAATTTACATTTTTTGTGTGTGTCAATTGATCCTATAGATCAATTGGACATGAGATTTGTGTTTGAGGCTAGTGTCGTGTCCATATTGGGATACTTGTGGTTCGTATCCCAACTATTTGGTGATACGTGTCATTTGGGGGTTTTCCTCCGACACGGGGCTTTGAACATGTCGTATTTTGACACGGACACATAGATCTACTTTTGACGCTTTGATTTGTTCATAAATATTATTTGTGATCTGTTTGTGTCCTTCGGGGTGCATTTAGTTGTGTGTTGGACTCGTGTCGCATGCGTATCCTAGATCTAGTGGGATACGGTGAGATACTCTCCAATTGTGTGTATTTTTGTATAGATCTAATTAATTGTGGTTCAATTCTTCATTTATAATTAGTATATATATATGGATATTAAATATTTATTTTGTGTATTTATTATAGTAATTATTGTAGCATAGATCTATATTTTGGGTGTGCTAATATAATGTACAATATAATATGTAGCTTTCTTGCATGCAAATATATATGTTACTACTTGTTAAATAATATAATTTATACATAAAATGTTTTATAAAATATATTTGTATGTTTAATTGTGTAATTATATTATTTATAATTATTATGTAATTATTTGGATATTAATGTAAATATTTTAGGTGTGCTTCTAGCCATGTAAATTATATGTTCTTTGTTAAATATTTGAAGGTATAAGTTTATGTGTATATTAATATATATATGTACATTTTTGTATTAATGGTTTATATATATATATATATATATACTGTTTTATATATTCTGTTTATATATATATATATATATATATTATTTTATATATTCTGTTTTTATATATATAATTATATATATATAACTTGTTTTAGTGACAGTGAATTAATGACAGTAAAAACTGTCATTAATTAGCCGACTAATAGCAGCCGCTGTAGCCTTCGGGCAATTAATGACAAACCTGTCATTAATTGCAGCAGCGGGAAACAGCAGCTTTTCTGCGACGCTTTTCCGCGATAGTTTAACTGTCAGCGAAAACCAAAGCAGTGGCAGTCTATTATTTGGGTTTCGGTGACAGTCCTTCGGTGACAGTCCCGACTGTCACTATTTAAACTGTTTTGATTTAATCCTATTTTATTCACTGTTTTTCAATGACGCTTTGACAGATTTAATGTATATATTATATATTATAATTGTATATATATATATATGTATATATATATGTGTTTTGTGAGGAATAATAATTGTAATAATATATTATGTTATTTATATAAATGTTGGGTTGTATATATTATTTTAGGGTATATATTAATTGTATTATTAGTATACTTTGTGTGAGTTCTTTTTGAATCTAATTTGATTCCTAAATTATTGTAGTTTATCTCTATATTATTTTATAGATGTCTTGTGAGGTTGACTTTGGGTTTGACCATGTTTGACTTTAGTGGACTTTAGAGTTGACCATAGTTGACTTTTACCTTAGAATTGACTTATTGACCTAGAAGTTGCCTAGTTTGACTTGTTCTCTTTTCGGGACCTTGTATTAATGTGGTATTCCATGTCTAGGTCTTCGAGGCACCGAGTCAGACATTTGTGAGACTGTTCATTGGACTTAAGGCGAGTACATTCTCTGATAGTTTCTCATTTATGATATCCTCTATGTTCGTTGTATCTAGTGTAGATATACATGTTCTCTTGACACTATGGTTACACGGATTGGTATATCCGGATCTCGTCATGAGATGTTATTCCTTGGTATATGGTGTATATGGTGCAAGTATTGTTTCATTGGTTATCTTGTACATGTACAGACACCGATTCTCGGGGAGACTAGCTATCTTCTTGGGGAATCTAGTGCCATAACGTACCGTGGTTGGATCTATTATACCAGTCGGGGTGGGGAGTATTTTAGTGTAGATATGTGATCATACCCTCCTTGTGCATGTCTTGTTCCTTGTGAGTGTTGATCATACACCGCACGTATAATCAGCCAGGCCATCATACTCTTGTGCAAGTTCCCAAGCCGATCACATGTTAAAGCTAGTACTCACACACTTAGTCATTAGTATTCTTGTTCTATCAGCATATTGTTCATTATTGTATTTCTTTTCAGTATTTCCTTATTGTCTATACATTCTTGTATCTATTTATGCATCTTGTTTATCCACAACTATTTACTGTTACATAGTTTTTATCATTATTTGAGAACTGCTGTTAGGGTTGTACTCTGCTCCTTTCCTGACTGGATATATTTTTCCAGATGACACTGAGGAGTACCCTACCTATTATGGACCCCAGGATGTTGTGGGTTTAGATTCTGAGACCCTGGCTCAAGAGGGACTTATCCCAACTGAGACAGTTGACCCTGGAGTTGTAGCTTTATAGTTTTGTAGTATTCTTTGTACTGGATTTGTCTCCAGCTTATTTTTGTTACTTCTTCTGACTCATTGATGTATTATTTTAGACTCATGAGTTGTATTGTGACTATTCTGTTCTTATCTGATCGTGTTCATTCTATCTTAGTTTCTGTGATTGAGTATACTATCATTATTGGTGGTTCATTACATTAGATAGACTTTCTAGACAGCGTTCTACCGCCGATTCTGCGGCGTAGGCTGGGCGTTGTTTCCGACTAGTACCCTTACCCCGGGTGCGGGTCGTGACAAAGAATCCTATATTTGGACCAAGAAGATGTTTTTGTCTTTCATTTTTACGTCACCATATAGTTATACTGTTGATATATGATTTTTTTAAGATGGGATGGACCTATATTGATGCTTGTGTATTCATTTCTCGGAGAAATTTAGAATCTTGCACTAGCTTTGAATATGTGATAGTAGGTTTAATGTGTTTCAATTTATTAAAAATGCTCAACATTGGGTAGTGGTTAAGATATTCCTCGAGATGGGAGAGGTCACTGGTTTTTGGTCGCGGAAAAACAAATTCAATGGAGTTTGCTCATTTCGAAGGGAAAGTGTAGACTTATCTACTTATTTTCTAACATATAAATAGTAGCTCAATGTTGTTACACTGACAGATAATACTGGATTATCTTTATTTTTAGGCATTTGCTAGTTTATGACTCTATTTTTAATTTTTATCTATAATAATTATCCTCTAGATACAACTTCTCTTGCAATTTTAATTATTTTCAGCTTATTATTATGTTGCCTAACTTAATATGATTGAGTTCAGGATAAAGTTCCTTGACAACCATATCTTTACTGAATTTTCTTTGAGTGGGTGGAAGATTATCGCAAAGATATTACGGGGAAAAGATATACAAGCCTCCTTTATTGCCAAGTAAAGATACAAGCCTCCCGCGATAATACTTTAACAGTTCCTTCTTCCATACATACAATGCACTGGAGTCTTCAAGCTCTTTATGTGGTAAAGATACAAGCCGCCTTTGTTTGTCTAGTCGAAGTATATAGTGATAAAGCCTCTTAATGTTTTATCATATTTTTTTAAATTTCTCAAGTACTTGATAAGAGGATAGTGTTATCAATATTTTCACAAGTCTTTTGTTTCAAGGTATGCTAACTTGAAATTGACTGTAAATCTTTATGTTGAGTATTCTCAATAATTTGTGAACATTTTGTTTGGTATTTTGCTGATATATTAGAATATTTATCTCATAATTGGATAGTTACGTACTCTGTTCCTTATTTCTATGACCATATAATCTCTCTTTTTAATATAACTTTTATCTTCTGACTAAACACATAATTTCTCTTATTTTTCTACAATAATGGGTTGTCTTCGAATCTGTTTGATGGCAGGAATCCGAGCCTCGACTACGCTTTCAAAAGGTGCGGAGATCGTGAGGGTATCGTACTGCATGGAGCTTAAGTTCCTTGCAAATTCAGTCACTAACCATGTCCAGAGCACCCAGCAACATAAAAAGCACCATAGATTCTCTACTAGAGTGCTTGAGGTATTGGAAAGAACAACTCTTCAAGTTGAATAGAATCTTTGTTACTTATCTATTTCTTTATTTTCATATTTTTAATCAAGTCTTCAGGTTTAATAGAATCTTTGTTACTCTAGTTTGCTGGCAACAGATTCTAAGGATTGGGTTAAATCCCAGGAGAATTTTCTTATTAATGTTGCTCAGACACAAATAAACCGACATGATATGGTGGAGGTACGATATTATGCATATATTGGAGTGTTTATGTATGTTTCCAATATGTATTCGACACAATGGCATAGAGGCAACACCTACTTTTGGAGTGTCCATACTTACTAGATGTATAGTGTTACATAAAATGTCTGAAGTTCTAAGAATCATGGAAGATACAATATCAGTTTCTTTTATATATGGTAACATTGTTTATTTTCTGTAATGTCTTCAATGCCTTACAATTCCATTCTCCAGTATCAATATAGTTTTGATTTCAAAGCTTTTTTTATTATGACATCTTATTAATCTGAGTTCCGAAAAATATTAGCCCCTAGGAATTCAAACTGATAGGAAAATGGAACATTTTACTTCTTGCGTAGGAATTCCTAAATCATGTTACTTCTTGCATAGGAACTAAATTTCTCACAATCTCTATTCCAATTAAATTTTTATTCTACTTTTTAAGGTTTCCATTGTACTATGAAATCAAGTTGGCTTTTCTTCATTTACTTATGGCATTTACTTACGGCATCCAAGCATAAAGATAATTTATTAGTAATTCATAAATTGCAGGAATAATAGTTTGGAAACAACTCATTAAATTTTTTTATATATTTTTTAAATTTAGTGACGTATTTAGCGACGTTTAGCGACGTTTAGCGACGTTTAATTACGTCGCTAAATACGTCGCTAAATATGTCGCTAAATACGTCGCTGTACGTCGCAAATTGCTGACATGGCAGTACTGCCAGGTCATTAAAGACGTCGTTGTCACGTCGCTATATACGTCGCAAATTAGCGACGTTTGTTTACGTCGCTAATTAGTGACGCTGCGTCGCTAAACGTCGCTAATATAGCGACACAATTAAGTCGCTAAAAAATGTCGGTATAGCGACGTTTAGCGACGTTTTTCCTTTGAGCGACGTGCTAATTTCCGACTTCTGTAAAACGTCTCTAATTACGTCGCTAAACATGATTAGCGACGTTTTTTGGTCATTTAGCGACGTTTTTTGACGTCGCTAATTTGACTTTTTCTGGTAGTGGTCTCAGCCCGAGTATGACTAAAACTCTCACTTGCATATCACTTAGCTGGTTATATATTTACCCTATTATTTTATTTATTGCTGCACTGTATTTATTTTGGCTTGTATTATCTGTACCTTGCTATGTCCCCTGAGGACCTGGATCCAGATTATGTCCCCAGGATTAGCTGACGAGATCTATCCCGAGGTATACGGGACCGGAGCATTAGCGTTAGCAGAAGCAGGTGCCTACATTGGGGCAGAACCAAGATCTGAGGATGAGATCGCACCAGATGACTTCTCTCGAGTATTGGCTTGAGATACTCCTTCATTTCTGTTTTTAGTTATTTTATTTCCAGTCTATTACATTGATGTACCAAACTTGTACTCGGATTGTTCTCTGAGACACTTTGATTGAGATTTGTTAGTTTATATTTATTTGCATTTATTCTAGCATTTGATCTGTGATTATCTGTTGTGGATGAGATTAGTATAGACTGTGACTTGTATCATTGGACCTATTTATTGTTGTATTACAGCTTAAGTATGCCCCAATGGATCCATTAAATTGGGTTTGTCCATCGGTGTGTGCTGCTGGTCATTGCCACGTGTCTAGTCCCTCGATATTTTAGGACTGGGGCGTGACAGTTGCCAAAGGGAAAGAAGGCTTTGAAAAATTGATGGATGTTCAGAGTGAAGCAGACAGAGGATGCTACTCACACTCTATACAAAGCGAGGCTGGTAGTTAAAGGCTACGGTCAGCGAAAAAACGTAGATTATGATAAGATCTTTTCGTCAATCGTCAAGCAGTCGTCTATTCGGGTGGTACTAGCATTGGCAGCCAGTTTTGACTTGGAGGTTGAGCAGATGGACATGAAGACGACATTCCTCCACGATGATCACTACAAGAAAATAGCCCTTCTTGACGGTCTATTTGTTGAAGTATAGCCAAAACAGTAAAGAAAATAGGTTTTCTTGACGGTTTTGGCTATACGTCATAAAAATACCCTTTTCGTGAGTATTATTGATGGTTTTAGAATGACCGTCAAGGTAACCTAGTTTATTCTTGACGGTTTTAAAAAAACCGTCAATAAAATCTTGATTTTTATTGACAGTTGTTTCATAACCGTCATCTATTATAAGGCGGCAAAATTCTCGCGTATAATTTCGTGTGCCATTTAGGTAAATTTTTATAACTTTTTTTCTTTTATTCCCCCGAGTCCTCTCCCTTCTCTCTATTGCTTCACAACTTCCCCTACTCCCCCCCCCCTCTGATAGAGACCATCTCCCTCTCCATCTCCTCCCTGAGAACCACCACCGCCTCCTCCTCTCCCTGTCCACGACATCGGCAGTGTCAGTCCTTCAAGACCCCCAACCTCTAGATCTCTCTTTCACCCTCCTCCTCTGCCTGGAGCTCAGCGACTCGTTGCTCTTTCGTCGAGGATAGGAGCGAGAACGGTCGGTAAGGTTACTGCATACAAAATTTACCGTTTTCTTAATTTTTAAGGCTTTTCCTCTTTCGGTTAGGGCTTCTCCTTAACCGGTTAGGGCTTTTCTCGATTTTTTTTAATTTTTAGGGCTTTCTTCTTCTTCTTCTTCTTCTTCTTCTTCCCCTGGTGTGGATCCAATCACTTCGTTGATTATTTTTATGACTTTTTGTTTTTGATGTAGCATCTTATCGATTATTTCTTCCATATGGGTTTCAATTTAGTTTTTTTTTGTTAGAGGCTCAGAGTCAAAAATGATGAAGGAGACTGAGAGGAGAGGGAGGAGCGATTATGGGTTGAGGAGGCTTAGGGAGTGCTTCTTGCAGGTAGTGAAGCAGCAAAGGACCAAGTGCTACTCTGTTGGGGACATCTAATCGAGGTGCTAGTAGGGGTTCTCATCCGAGACCGCGCTCCCGTCGAACCTGACCAACGGGGAGATCTACTCCCTGCAATCGTAGAGGAAATTTTAGTTACTCGTCCGCTAGTCCAATCAAGCCTTACAGGTGCCAATTTCTTTTCTTGTAATTTATTTTCTTTCTAAATCGATCAATGACTAATCGATTGTGTGCATTTCTGTGTCCAGAAATAAAGGCTGTGTGAATTGTGTTCTCTATAACTAGTGTCCAAGTATGACACAACTCTGTCCGAAGGAGTTGGCCACTCAGTTATTGGCTTTCTTCTTCCTTAGTTTTCGACTTTCTGTTAATGGTTAATTATAGACTATAGTCATTTCTTGAAAATAGAAACTGTAATGAAGTAAAGAACTTCCTTATTAGTTGGGCCAAGCCTGGGAATTATTAAAGGATTTATTTAGAAATTCAAGCAGAACCAGCAGTTCTTGTTTTAGTAATAATAGGCGGGAGGTTATTTCAGTTAAAAAATTGAATTTTGGAACTGCACCTAAGAACGCGAGATTTCTTTTGAATACAGTTTAATCTGAGCATTGTGCACAAATGTAACAGGCTGGTTTTATATTTAGCGAGAAAATTTTGAACTAATGTTACAGTTAGTTCATTATTGGATTTTGCTCAAATAAATATGTAGAACTCTTGTCATATTGAAAATATTCTTGATTTTGTTTATCTCCATTGTATCATTATTTTTTGCCCTTCATCTTGTTGAAATTGATCTGGTATTAGTTGTATTTGCATGTATTGTTGTCATCCCATGTTTGGAGGATGTGTTGAGAGCTTATAATAGTATGAAATGATTTTTTTTTCATATCTAAACATTTCTAGGAGAAGAAAAAATAGCATACATGTGAAACAATAAATTTAAAAGTATCATTATCATCATTGAAATTTTATTAACTACTTTCTTATTCTAGAAATTATATCAAATGCCATGAAGTGGACTATTTTATTCAATATTTATTACCCTAGTGCTTCATGAACTCAACTTACAAGTATAAGAAAATTACACATCACCTAAAGAATCATGATAAAGAGCTAGAAGAACTGTTTATATATATAGAAAGAACTTCTTCAATTATATGTATCGACAATTAGTTACACAACTTAAGAAGTGAAAGACTTTCATTTCAAAAGCTTTCAATTATATAATCCACTAACAATGGAAATTATGGGCAAAATGGTGAAATTTTTTATGGTCAATGAAGCAAATTATGGGCAAAGTATAATAATTGGTTTCACATTTAATTACCTATTATTTTATTAGATTTGTGTGTCTGTCTATGTTTTTCATGATACTTCAGGAGCCAGATTAATGGTTTTTGTAAAAAAATTGATGAGTTTTGTAGTTAGTTAGCCCTTGTTCATGGTTGGATTATGTAAAAATAATTTTTAAAGTAGTTGGTTTCACTTGTAATTATCAATTTTCTTGCTATAATTGTAATTACCTATTGATTTCTTATATTTAATGGGCGTATCCATATATTTTTTTCCTAAAATTTAGCAGAAAAAATTATTATTGGGTTTTATAGTCTGTGTTTGTGTATATGCTGAAATATTGAATAAATCAAATCAAATATTTTTTTGAACTATTTGGTCTGATTTCTATATAAGAAAAAAAATGATGAGTTTTGCTTTGGCAAGGTTGAGTACAAGAGAAGCCATCAAGATACTTGATCGATTCATTAGCAGCAACCTTGATGTTTCTGAAACAAATATGAATGAATGAATGCATGAACTCAATATGTTCGGTACATTAAATAATGGTAAGTTGGTGCTAATATAACTCCACAACAAATGATGAAAAATATGTTTTTATTGATGCATCTTAACAATAGAGACTAGTAATAACAATCTTGATAGTATGGAATAAAATGCATGAGATTGATACCTCTCCAACTATGTTGCAGGAATAAGAAGACGAGATATACAAATAGATAAAATAGTAGCCCCCTTATCTTACATGAATATGGATATGGATACAAGAACGAACACGATATAGATACGGACACCATTTTTCTTTATCCATGGGACATATAGCTCTCGCGTTCGGTTGATGCATTCATCTCCAATCATGCTAAATAGTACTTCAACATCACCATTTACAATATTTTTAGGTAACAGAAATATATTAAAAAAAATTGACACAGTTGGAGATCATATTAGCATAGTTGTTCTGATATGAGAGTACATTTGGATATGTAGCACTAATACGGTGATTTCAAATACATTCTATTTGCATGAGCTTCAAGTTACTAGTCCCCATCATGTGTTCTATTAGAAAGACCTAGACTTTCTGATTTCCTGGATAAGTACAAAGCTAGTATCTATTGTGGTTGTTTTTTATCATCATATGATATTTCTAAAGATGTTAGATTATTGATGTTTACTTGGTAACTTCATTTTATCTTTGTCATTCTATCACTGTTTCTTTGAACTATCTCCATCTAGAGAAAAGGACCAACAACCATTAATTTAAATACGTTTGGTACCCTCTCCTAAAAGTATGACATACATGATTCTTGTTAAGTAGAAGCTACTTCAGATTAATACATTAATAGGTTCATATTCTTCGAATGGCTTCATGTTTAACTTATGATACTACTATATGAGTCGATATCTTCATATATGGGACCAATACTAAACATCAAATGTGAGGCCACTCAAATTTCTGTAAAAGTACAATGTATTTTTAGTGGTCATCAGTAAAATATTAATATGCATACCAATTGCAGACTAAAAATACTAGCAATCTAAATTTTTGGAGGACAAACAAGCTTCAAGGTTAGCCTCAGAGAAGTATGCCAGAAATAAAAAAACTCAGATGGCATGAATTACAAATTGATATGTACAAAGCTACTTGATAAGCTTTTGGTTCTTACCTATTTTTTTGCCACCTTTGGAGAGCTAAAAGCTTTTCTATTGGTAAATATAGGCAGGTCCTTACCTTTAGAGAAGTTACAGAGAAACATATAAGGAAGTATTATGTGTTGGTTCTGCTTTGAAGCACCTGGGCGCTAAGCTTGTAAGTACATCAATATTAATCTTGCACTTAATTTCACAATTTTATTTATGCAAGTTGGACAGCTTACATAATATTTATCAGGGTTCGTGTTTGGGTATCTGTGTGTAGAGTGAACTGTTCACAATGGGCAATTACAAGCAGGTATGTTAGATCATTGATTTTATTTCATTTTTTGTACTCATTTTAAGACGGTTAACTGGAAATTTCTGTGTTGTCGCTCAAAAGTTGAGTCTAAGAGTTTCGGTTATTTGTTTCCTTTGCCAAACCCATCAAATATCAATGTCGGTGTGAAATATCGATGCCCTTGTCTTATGGGTTGATTTGATTTCTTTTCTTGTAGCAATTAGTTGAGTTGAATGCTCGGCACAAGGCAAAATTTGGGTTTATTTTTCTCATATGTGCGTGAGGGAGGAGCACACCAGAAATACTAGCTGAGTTAAAGGTGAGGTTCATGTTTACTTTTGATGGTGTATTATTTTATGGCTAGCAACTCAAAGATGAGTTTTAAATATTTGCTAATAACAAGTCAATATATTGAACTATGACTCACTCCATCCAAACTTCCCTCTCCTATTTTCTTCTCATTTATTTTTGTTATATAGCCACCTTAGATCCATGTTTCATGTTGTTTGCCAATGATGCTAATTGATTGTACTAGAGAGTGTTAGTTTCTAAAACAAAAATGTGCAAAGGAGTTTTAGGATCAAGAAATTAGCAAGAGAAAATTGAGTTATATAAAGTGGAACTTCTAAAAAATACAAGAAAAAGTAAGGGAGTAGTTCACACTGAATGTTGAACTTTTAAAAAATACTAACAACTCTAGATATAAATTCTTAGTTATGTAGAACATGAATTTCTTTGAAATAAAGTCATGTTAGGTATCATACATCATAAGATATTGATAGAAGATTATTCCTATGAATCTATGATAAACTTACTTCATCTCTTGATGATATTGATTATTGAGATATCATTTCGATAGGCCACTTTCTAGCCTGGAACACTATTAAACCTATATTGGTGATATTGTAATTTGTAACTAAGTAATTTTACTCACTATTATTTTTACTTCCTACGTAATTTGTAACTAAGTAATTTTTCTTTGGAATAGAGTCATGATAGGCCACTATCTAGAGTCATGATAGGTATCACACATCATAAGATATTATCAGGTTTCTGATAACTTGACAATGGTAACCTAGTCACTAGAGTCATTGAGTTATAATTTATAGTGCATCCAATCAAATTGGTGCAACCATATCACCTGGTAACTTTTGTTCTCAATTTTAGAATATATTTTCACCTGGAAATATGTACCTCTTAATTTTAGTAAATATGTATTTGTCTTTTATACTAACATTCTCTAGTCATAGATCAAAACACACAAGCCTTCAAAGAAGTGGCCATTATAAGGCACCCTAGGATTGGTGAATATTCATTTGGGTTCATTGCTTCTTCTGTTGTTCTTCAGGTCTGTTATTAAAGATACATGAGATTGTTTTCTTATGGATTTGAAGAATTCTCTACCTATACCATATACACTGATATACGTGTGGTAATATACTTGAGCACACATATTGGATCCACAAATTTTCAGCAAGTTTATTTCTTTGTTATTTGAAATCATCTTTATTCCAAATTCATTTATCTCAACCATTTTTGTGTGTTAGATATGGTCATGTTTGTTTTCTTGAATTGGTTCAACTTTCTTTTCTATTGCTCTGCGTATCTAGCTATTACCTTAGCATATTATCTATATCATAACTTTATTTTGACCTAATACCAATACCTTGACCAATACTCTTACTACCCTTACACTCTAAAATACTTGATACACCCCAATCTTGGGGATACTAACTTCAAGTACTTGGGTACACATGCATTCCTGATACACAATTGATTTCTCACACCACTCACCAAATGACACATTGCATACACTTGTACTTCACCTATAACCTAACACTCTCCCTTATGTCTGTCACATGAATACACTGCTATATTTGGAAGTACACTGACTGAACACACCAAAAACTGGTACACTTATAAACACATATATCTGCATAGTTCATAATACCCCACACATGTACTCTTCCTTCACTGAATACACTCTTAAAAATCACCAAATCCACTGATTTCTCCCTCATGTCTGCTATAATTCCAGGACCCTTTATCTGATACCTACTGCCCTCTAAATTGTTTACACATCACTCAGTACACACACATGTACCTACTGCCAAGAACACACCAATTTCCACACATAAATGAGTACCCCCCCCTCACTTACACTTGTTAGACTCCATTCCTACAATTCATAGACACACATGTGCACACTTCAACACTCTTAAACATACTATCACACTATGGTAGACTCATCTCGTAACAAAGTTACCTACACATGACAATCCTAAAGGATACACACATCCACCTTAATCACTCATTGATACATGATACATTTTATACCCTATTGGTGGATACAATATCACAAACACACTCTTTAAAGCACAACACTACAACCTCTGTTGTACTCAATGTCTATTGCTCCTATACCACACAATCAAGTTCAGATACTTCCTGGAACCTACAGATAACACACACAAAACCCTCAATGGCTCTTACACTCAATACTCATATGTGCACAAGACACTCAAGTGTGGATGACACTTACCCTAGTCCACATATTCTTGTACACTCTTCTCAATTCTTAACTAGACATCACCCTTAGTGCTAAGTTACTTAAGTAGGATACTCAATTGAATAGGTTGTGATTCAAAGCCTCACACCCACACACTACCAACCTTGCACTTGGACACCACCACTCCCTTACAATGAAACACACACTAAGGTACATGATACCACAATCACTCACCATCACTTGAATCCCTCCTTCACCTTGCTGCCTTGCTTATCCTAGCCTTCACTCCCTGCTGCACAACAGTTGTGCATTCCAACACTTGCTCGGCTACCACTGCACTGGAGGTGCTGTTGTGCATGTGGCAAAGCTCAATCACTTGCACCAGGTCTGAAAAAATCACTGCATTGAGCAGTGCACATCCTACCTCATAACTGCCAACTGTTGTGACCTGAACCTCAACCTACACACACATACACATACACACACACATACCTCCAAATCTCTTGCAATACTTTATGTGCAATCTAGTGCACTGACTACAGTATTGTCCATGCTGCTGCTGTGCTAATTCTGTGCACCTCAACCTACACACACACACAACATCAGTGCTTTGATAGTTTAAGATTTTGACCTGTAATATAGTTGTTGGAGGTGTTTATAATTTTTTTCTTTTAATTTGACATATTACCATTTCTTTAACCACCAGAATTTGACAGCCACAAAATGACTTGCATAGTTTGGTTTAGCTCCATTCTTGTTGTTTACTATTTTTTGTCGGTTTGCCCCTGTATTTGTCTTATTATTGATATATCTATAATTCCTTTTCAAATGCAGCAAGCACATCAGTGGCTTCGATATGGCACTGATTTGTTAAATGAATAGGCTAAAAACTGAAGGTATCAGCAGTGTTATATTCCTAATCATGTAATCTTTACATGTATGGAAGCTATAAAAATTTGGCTATATAATGACATAATCTCTCATATTTCTCTTGTTCTCTCAGGAACTACATAAAAAATGAAGGCTGAACTGTGATGAAATGTCCTTCGGATTCAGATACTTTATTATATGATTTGGCAAGGTGCCATGTATTTTAGTTTACTTGTATACATATGTTTTAGATGTTTAAGATATTATACAAAAACTATATATTTTTTCTTATTTTGATATGTGGTTAGTTGTTTGTGGTGTACAAACGCGTATTTGTTAATAAAAAAATTATGTGTATTATAGTTCTTTGATGTTTGCGATGTTCTGAATTATATTGATATTATATGTATTTGGTAACTGGTAGAGGGAAGCATATAATTATAAATATAATTTTAATTAAACAAAAATTAGCTTCTCTTGACGGTTATAAAACGTCAAGAAATATCTAAATTTTGCTACAAAATATCAATTCTTGACGATTTTTAAACATCAAGAAAGGGTTTTCTTGACGGTCTTTACCCGTCATCTAGGCCAGAGTAAAGAAAGGTTCATGCTTACCTTGACGGTTTTTTGTCATATTTTCTTGACGGTTTAAAACTGTCAAGACATATTTTTTACTTGACGGTTTAAAACTGTCAAGATAAATAAAACCTAAAACCGTCAAGAAAACTAGGGACTTTTCTTGACTATGGTCTAGATGACGGATCCAGAACCGTCAAGAAAATCCATTCTTGATGGAGAGAAACTGTCAAGAAAAGCCATTTTTCTTGTAGTGGATCTTGAGGAGGAGTTATACATGGAGCAGCCAGAGGAATTCTGTGAGAAGCGAAAGTCACACTTGGTCTGTCAGTTGAGGAAGAGCTTGTATGGTCTTAAGCAGGCTTCGAGATAGTGGTACAGGAAGTTCGAGTCGTTTATAGAGGAGCATGGTTATGCACGGACGACGTCGGACCACTGTGTATTTGTAAGGTACTTTGCCGATGATGACTTCTTATTTACTGCTTTATGTTGATGATATGCTATTGGTGGGTCGAAATGCCACTAGTATAGCAGAGTTAAAGCGCCAACTGGATGCGGCCTTCTCTATGAAGGATTTCGACGCAGCGAAGATTATTCTTGGGATAAAAATCAGCCGAGAGAGAGAGAGAGAGTCCAAGCTGTTACACTTGACCCAAAAGAAGTACATTCACCCGGTACTTCAGCATTTCAGGATAGATATGTCAAAGAAAGTGAGTAACCCCCTTGCAGCTCACTTTAAGTTCACTAAGGAGCAGTGTCCATCTACCGAGGATGAGATGGAAGATATGGAGCGGGTTCCATATGCCTCAGCTGTGGGAAGTCTCATATATGTTATGGTGTGTACGAGACCAGACATCACTCATGCAGTTGGCATAGTTAGCAGGTATCTTTCCAATCCTGGAAGGGTACATTGGAGTGCATTCAAGTGGATCCTACGATACCTTCAGGGCACTGCCGATTGGAGACTTTCTTTTGATGGTGACAAGCCGAAACTGATTGGATATACCGACGCTGATATAGCTGAAGATGTAGACACAAGGCGATCAACTTCGGGCTATGTGACGATGTTCATTGGTGGAGCGGTATCGTGGCAGTCGCGGTTGCAAAAGTATGTTGCTTTGTCGACAATAGAGGCAGAGTACATTGCGGCGACAGAGGCATGCAAAGAGTTGTTGTGGATGAAGAAGTTGTTACAGGAAATGGGACTAAAGCAAGAGCAGTATCCTTTGCTTTGTGATAGCCAGAGTGCAATTCACCTTATGAAGAACTAGACATTTTATAGCCGGTCCAGGCACATTGATACTCGATATCATTGGATACGGGATCTGGTTGATAAGAAGGAAGCGACGCATGAGAATGTTCATACTGATGACAACGGAGCAGACATGTTCACAAAGATTCTTCCAAGAAAAAAGTTCGAGTACTACAGGCGGATCGTCGGGATGATGACCCCCTCCACATAGTTATGAAGGGGAAGATTTGTTGGAGTGGGTGAGGTTCTCAACCTATGTGGAGAACACTCCGGAGTACGATGAGCGTCGTCTGTGTGTCAGAGAAGCTCGGGGAGACGACGGGGGCCATTCGAGAAGTCAAAAAATCTCGAGAGCAGCAAACAAGGGAGTGGGGGCTGCTGGAAACAGGCCTACCGAGTTCGGACCGAACTCGGTTCCCCAGGCCGAGTTTGGAACGAACTCGGTCTGGGTGATCCAGAAGCTCCAGAGAGCTGCTATTTCGTTTACTCGCAAATCACCCACTCGGGCCGAATTCGGTCCAAGTTCGGTCGGCGGGCTAAACGAAAATTTTGAGGCATTTTATACACCGTTGGATCGTATCATACGGTTCAGGTTGGTTGCGGGATTAGGGAGTATAAGTTAGATTTTTTTTCTAACCCTAACATATGCAACAAGGAGAGAAAAATGAGGCAAGAGTGTCATTGCAACTTTGGAAAGGAGAAAGAATGATTGGAGTCCGTTTTGGAGGAGGAGATCAATTTTGGATAATTTTTCATTATCTTATATTTTAGTGGTGTAATCTATTTTATATTCCTAAGTGTTGTGGAGATTCGTGTTGAATCAGGAGGAGCTTGCAGATGGTGTATTATCTTTATTCCATTAGTGGAGGTTCTTCAGGGTTGGACTCCGATCGTCCCGTGGTTTTTTCCATCTAGATTTTTCACGTAAAAATCTCTGTGTCTGTGATTTGTGTTTGACATTTTTGGTTTGTACGTTTTGCTCGATTCTCTCGCAGATACTATTTGATTTGGAAAACGGTTTTCGCATTTCGTTTCCAACAGAAGCTAGATAATACCAAGGATACGAGACGACATGCGCCCCTCGATCAAGTGTGTGATCATAAATGCCAAGTCAAATCAAACATGCTACTGATCATCAACTCAACCACTATGACGATGTCATTTATGATATGAGTACGTGTATTGGAACACTAATATAATACATACATAAGGCCCACGTGTCAATCGTATGTATCAAGGCTAATCGATCGCGAATGAAAGTCCTCACTAAACAAATCCACATATATAATCACACAAGCAAGCTTCTAAATCAAGTTACAACTAGTTACTGTCACAACTATGCTAGCTTATTACACAAGGGATCGAGCTAGTCTGAGTCAAGAATATGTACATGACCAATAAATGATAGGAGAGTACGATACAGATGGTACATATGGTAGGAACGTAATTGAGTCAAGTCACTAACACGAGCCATATAACACAATCGCATGACAACTCACAAGTGGCATAAGAGAAATAAAATACCATCTCGACGATCTAGCTAGTGCAAGTGGAACATCACGAGTCTAAGACACTAAGGAAAAGTTGGTATTCACTAGATATTAGTCTTTAAATATCGATAAAAGAAACGAGCAAACGAACAACCAAGCAAGGTGCTGGTTTTTTTGCCACATTCAGTTTAGGCGGTATACTATTTGGTGTGTCATCGGCATGCTGATAGAACTGATAGTAGCTCAAAAATAATAATTTTTTTCCACACTTTCATGAATCAGTTCTCGATCGTTCCTCAACGAAATTCAATTCTATAAAAAATTGACATAGTCCACAATAGAAATTTTTGTGTCACGAAGTGGAATGTGCACCGAGCTACATCAATTTATCCCAAAATTCAAGAAAAACGATACAACGACGAAGCTAGTGTGTGACGGTGCTTTCTAGCACGCTAAGGCTCTATAGGCTGTGTGGGTGTGAGGGACATCAAGTTGGTAACAAGAAAAGCAAGCACCAATATCAAAATCCCACATTATGTCCATTCATGACACTCACTACTCGAAGGAGAAGACAATAAATGAGATGTATTGAATCTACTACATAAAAATGCCATGGTGGCTGCCTTAAGTTGATAATAAAGGTCATTAAAACATCATAGGACATCAATGAGGCAAGCCATACTTGATAAAAACACTATAAAAAAAACTCAGTACAACCCTTTTTTTTTTTTTATAGATAATTACAAGTTTATTATTTTTCAAATTTGATCAAGACGAGGTGTTCGAGGAGAAGGAGGAGGGAGGCGGAGACAGAGAGGGAGGAGGAGGAGACGAGCAGCAGCGACCGTCTTCCTCCTCCACCTCGTCGTCTTCCTCCTCCTCGAGTAGCTCTGCCTCATTCTTTTTCATTCTCGTTATATTTCTCCTCATCTTCCTCGAGCAGCAGAAGCGGCGACGGCAAGAGCAGCTGCGGCGGCCGTACTGTGCTTGCGCACGTCCGATGGTTGGGACACGGATGCGGAGGCCGAAGGGGACAGGGATGGAAGAGGAGCGGGAGGAGGGAGGAGAAAAGGTGGATAGCCCTAGTTAAATTTAGACTAGTCTAAATAAAGATTCTTTGTAACCGGATTAGCACCAATACTGAATTAGCCACGAATTTTTTTTTAGTGCCTTTATTAAAAATCTTTCTTGAACAAGTTGCACTTGCATTGAGGGAGGAAACCATAACCAAAGCATAGCCTAGCCAAGTTCTACCAAGTCCTCCTCCTTGGATGGGTTGAGCAACCCTAAACCAAGCTTCTAACTCTCCTTGTTCAGTCTCCAAGCCAACAAGGAAGGAAAATAGAAGTGAATAGAAGAAGTTTGGAGAAGAGATTTGGTTTTGAGAAATTATGAGAGAGAGATGGGAGGTATGCGTCAATTAGGGAGCCCTTGAATGGCTGCAAAGTGTCCCACACATGGAACCGTTCGACAAAGGGGAAAGAAAAAAAAAAACAAATTTCTTGTTGCTGCTATAAGTAGTGGAAACGAAGTTGTAAATACATGCAAGAACTTTTTTTTTTTCTTTTACTTTTTTTTGGAATTTTTTTTTTCCAATTAGCAATTTGTGGTCCATCCATGTTGGTGATTAGTTGGTCAAATTTGGAACATGGAAGGTGAGCAGGCAGAAGGATCGCGGATAGTAGTTGTTAATTAAAAGATGTGAGGAGGTCTGGGGAAAAGGGGGAAAAAAAATGTTGGTGATCAGTTGGGAGGCAAGAAAGGAGGCTTTTACTTCCCCACTTGAGAGTACTCAAAATGGACTGTGACCTTCCTTCTTCCACTCCTTTCCAACGTATTGACCCAACCACTAAATTATGATTTCAGTTGTCCAAATCAGTCCAAGGGAAAAGAAAGAAAGAAAAGAAACAGCAGTGTCATGAATACAACAACTCACATGCGCCAAGCCAACCTCTCTCTCTCTCTCCACAAACACTAAAGTAGTATTTATTAACAAACGCAAAGGAGTCGAAGAAGAAGGGGGGCAGAGCAATGGCGGAAGATGAAGGAGGGGCAGAGTCGTACTTGTTCAAGATAGTGATCATCGGGGACTCCGGGGTGGGAAAGTCGAACCTGCTGTCCCGGTACTCGCGCAACGAGTTCAACCCGAGCTCGAAGGCCACCATCGGGGTGGAGTTCCAGACGCAGAGCCTCGGCATCGAGGGGAGGGAGGTGAAGGCGCAGATCTGGGACACGGCGGGGCAGGAGAGGTTCCGCGCCGTCACCTCCGCCTACTACCGGGGGGCGGTCGGGGCGTTGGTGGTCTACGACGTCACCCGCACCGCCACCTTCGACAGCGTCGGACGCTGGCTACAAGAACTCAACAGTACGTAAGAAAGAAGCTTCAATTTCAATTTCAATTTCTTCTATCCCATTTCTAAAGTCATTGGAATGATTTTTTTTTTTTTTTTTTTTTTTTTTTTTTTTTATGTTCGGTAAAATTTTCAAATTTTATGTTCCGGTTTTCGATTACGTTGGAGATAAAGTGCTAAAGTTAAAATTTTAATTTTCTAAAAATATTTGATGGGGTATTTACGTACGACTTAGACGGCTCACTTTTGGACCGTTTTGAAGGCTTATTATAATAATAGATAGATATATGCAATGAGAGCATCAATAACAAAGCTCATCCCAATTTCTAGATTTAGATTTCAGAATGCAGAGCCATTTTGTAGAATAGTAAAGCTCAATTAGAGCCCCATGATAGTCCCGTCCCAGCCACACGAGCTATAGATTGGACCTCAGGATTTATGCATTCAGAATATAACGAACTCATTTTGTAGAATAGTAAGACTCAATTTGGAGCCCTAATTTTTAGATTCTAGATTTTATATTACTTTTTGAAAAAGAAAGAAGTATGACATCTGCATGTGTATTCATATATCTCATTTGGGCCTCAAGATTTATTTGTTTACTATTCCCATACAAATCCAACTCATTTTAGATTTAAATTTTTATTACAAACTTGGGCCCCAAGTTGCATTTTTGAACTCCATCTACTATTGATGCTCTTATACTTATTAATGGGTTACTGTTTTGAAGTTTAGGGTGCAAGGTGGAAAATAAATTAATTTCACGAAATTATTTTATTAGGGAAAAAAATTCCATGGAAATTTAAAAAAATTTCATAATGGCGTTGTTTGATTGAATTATTTTCTTGTGGAAAATCAAATAAATTTTCATTAAAAAATTTATTTGGTTGTTTGACTGTCATTATGTTTCACGGAAAATAGCTATTTTCCATCGAAAATAATATTTTTCTATGGGCTGGGCTAGTTTCATTTTTCACTATTTTGGAGGAAAATATAGAAAATGATAGTTTTTTTTTAAATAATTCTATGAAAAATATAATCTATCAAACACTACACATTAGTGAAAAATTTGCTGGTGAAAATATTTTCCATAAAAAAAAGTCCAATCAAACACAGCCTTAGTTGTTTTTGTTGTTGTAAGCTGGTGAAAGTCGAGTGTGAGATCATGTGCAAATCTTAGATGCAACTAATACGAGTCAGGAGCGATGTGACAACAAATAAGATAGAATAGACTCAATAGAGTACTCGGAAAAATTGACAAAGAAGCCATGGACGAAAGATTGTTGAAAATGGATGCATGTCCTTGTATCTAACTTCACCAGCCCATTGTCTATCTAGTTCATCTGCCACTTGGTTGCTCTAGCTGGTTTGAACTTTAATTCACCGAGTTGATGGGGATTGTTAATTTGTTATTATGCCATGGGTATCTCTGATTGTTATTTCGTAATTTTAGATCTTGTTCTTATGACTAGGGTTGATGGACATCGTTGTTACTTAGATAGGTCAACAAGAATTGTATTTAAGAAACACTTTTCATCAAAGGAGAGATTATTATAGGCGACAGGCATCTGTTTTTACCAGATGGGTGACACGTACGTTGGATCTTGTTCTTCTATCTACTTCGATGTTTTAGTTCTCTCCAGATGTGCTTGGCATGCTTTTGTGTTTTTGAGGGCTATTGATATTAGGAGAACAGGAAGATGAACAAAAATAGAGATGCAGTCTAGTTGATGGGTTGATTATTATGAGACTGGCTGATCTCAGTTCACATTACATAATTTTCTTATGTCCAACTTGATGCTATTCCTTTGAGCAGTTCGGCAAGTATGCTGGCAATGAAGAATCGCCAAACTATTGTTGGGAGAGTTATTGGAAGCAGAATCATGAGAAGAGATTATCGGAATTAATAAACCGATGAGAAACTGTATACCTGGTTAATGATTATGGAGAAAAACATTGGCCATGTGGTAGATGTAAGCTTGCTCTTGAAGATTTCCAGCACTAGCGATATAGATACTGAAATGTTGGGTTGTATCTCGTATTCGGTTGAGTGCCCAATGTTCACAAGGGAGTTCTATAGAATGCTATGTCCCACATTGGGTAGAAAGTGGGAGAATAAGGTATAGATATATCGGATTGGAGCTGAGCGTGTTTGATTGTAAGCAACTGGAGTGAAGTGAAAAAGCGACTTCATAAAAGTCCACTATTTTTTAGTGAGATTTTGAGATATTACGTTTGATTATAAAAATTTTGTCCCCTTGGAAGTATCACTTTGCCTGTTTGGTAGTATGCAAGTAAAATGACAAAGTGTGGATTGCACATGTCACTTTGTGAATAATAAGTGTTGGAGTACAAAATTATTTATTCTGACTTTTATCCCACATCGAGTTTCAAAGAGAGTTTGTCATGTTCACATTTGATGGGGACAATACTCCTGTTCTACTTGCTTGTAGCCAAACATAAAAAAATGATGAAAGTGCAATACAAAAGTGGCACTTTTACCACTTTCATTTCACTTGTTTGCAACTGAACACACCCTTAGGGATTTCCTTTTTAAGCCATGCGAGTCAAGAAAATATCATATACCTAATGGATCAACTCCGCTTCGGATCTCACTGCATTCCAACACGAAATTATCGATACCAACTGAAACAAAAGTCAAAATCACTGAAACCACATGAAACTGTTGAAACCGATACTGCAAACTCTTGATGAGCTGCTCTGCTTTTCTGTAACAGTAGTAAAGTGTTTTTTTTTTTTTTTTCATTTCTACTTTGGCTATGCTTGCTGATAGACCTAGCTTACAACCCGTTTTGCACCTGAAAATTTCGATCGCTATTAATGCCCGAACTGCTTCCAAAGATTCAACAGACTTTTTAATAACCAAAAATAAAGTTTGTCGTTGCAAATGAAATATGCAAAAAGTGGGAAAGGAGCATTACAGCTCTAAATATTAATAAAATTTGTAATACACCCATTTCTTCATTTCCAATGTGTTTTCAGCTTCAAAAGCTCCTAAGAAAATAGCGAAAGGAGCTCCCACTTCATGCAGTGTAAGAAGAATTAAAAATGACTTTTGTAGGATTACACTCCATTTCCAGCTAACTAATTCCTGAGCCACTGAAATGAAGTCTTTTGTGACCTTTGATCAGGAAATGAACCTCAACTATTATTCAATATTCTAGATTTTCTACTATTACCCATTCTTGTACTTGGTGTGGGTAAGGAATGTACATCTCGAAATCTATGAATAACAACATTAGGAAGAATTACTAATTGAGAATGGATCGTTCATGTGGTAGATCTGTTAGTCTCGGGACTTAATCAAAGATGGTAGAACCAGAAGTTGAAGTCGAGATCAGGAGTTAACACAAAAGTTCCCTCAGCGAACAACTAATAATATGATTCTGATTACAACTTGCTTACAAGATAACAAAAGAATCAGAAAAAATAAATTCCTCGTTCTTCCATGCAATCGCAGTTGCAGACGGACAGAACAGAGTTACAACATGAAAAAGAGAAGAGGAAGAAGAAGAAACTCTGCTTGCTGGGGTGATGAAGATCACCGTTGCTCAAAGCAAGATTCGTCCCACACGATCTGCTTCCAGGAACCAGTAAGTTCACGACGAACTTCTGGAACGTTCGCTGTCACCTCCTGCTTGGACTCGCACGAACTTCCTGAACTTTAATGGCAGCAACAACAACTCTCTTCGTCTCCTATATTTCGAAGTAAATCTTCAATGGAGGCACAAAAAGAGTATTATAGAGGAGCCAGGCCGTCCATTAGTTACGGAAAGATAGGAGCAAAATAACAGCAAATCCCATAAAGATAGACATGGATTAATTCAATTCCATAAAAAACGGATCTGAATAACTAACCATATCTTTCCATAACCGTTCAAATATATCCGATAGCAGCGGCCACACAAACAACCACTCATGCGACCGTGCATGCAGCAGCGCATGCGGCCGCGTATGCACTCGCGTATAACTGAGCGCATGAGCGCATCAAAATACGCACAAGCGCCATGCGTCGATGCTGACGTACTAAGTGCAAAGTGCGCCAACAAAGCACCACTTTGCGTCCTTGAACCCGAGCTCGAGTCCGAGTCCGAGTCGCTAAGCCCCTTTAGGATTTAGCTCCTATGGAATAAATTCCAAGAGCATGTGAAAAAGCATAAATGCTTTCATTGAGGAGTTAATCATTTTTTTTCCTAATAAAATACACCCATATGGCACCCATGTGTCCCACCACACCATATGTGCACACCTCAACTTATACAAAGTATTATATTGAGATACCCACTTTATGGTGTAGCCAATGTGGGACTATTTTTCTTAGTCTAAAGGAAACAACACCAACAATCCTCCACATATCTTAATATATGGGTTGAGCGTTTCCCACAGTGACTGCCTATCATGCATTAGGATAGATGTCACTTCGACTTGAATCTTCCCGCATGGGTCAAATAACAGTATGATACAAGAATGAACTAGACCTTGAATTCTGCACAACAGTTGCAATTCTTTTCACTCACACAATGACATTACTATGCTTCCGGTTGCACATTAAAGGCCATGTGCACGCCTGGTTTTGGTATATGTATCTTGGAAGTTTACAAGTTTACCCTCAAGAGACGGTCTATATCTCTTTCCATACACTCTTGGTAAGTTCTTTTAAAGAGTCATTGGCATGAATCCTTGCGCTTCCTTGCGGTGCTACTCCGCTATGACATGGCCCAAAGCCAAGGTCCCACCTCATTGTGGTGTCATCTACTGTAACATGAGGTCCCAACACTTGTAGTGCCAAACTATCCAGCATAAAGCCTTGCGCTTCCTTGCGGTGTTACGTCGCTGTAACATGGCTCGCGTAGCCGAGACTTTGCCCTCTCCAGGTACCTCTTGGTGGTGTCACACCACTGTAACATGAGGTCACCGGCCTCTTTGTAGTGATGTCTACCACTTTTTATTTTACAACATTAGGCCACCTGCCTATATGCGGTGCTACGCCGCTGTGACATGGCTCGCGAAACCGAGGTATTACCCTATCGAGGAACCTCATGGTGGTGTCACCCACTGTAGCATGGAGTCCTTCGCTCCTTTGTAGTGTTGTGCTACCGTGCTTCTTGTAAGGCACGCCGGACATTCCAAATGTCCTAGAACTCATTAAGGCGTCTAAGACATCCTCCCACAGAACTTTATTCTACTCAGAGAACATAGTAGACAACAATGGTTCTGAGTCCGTAACCCCTCAATGTATCAAAGCATTACCCAATGTTCCTGATATTCTTCCAGTCAATGATCATTCTTTGAACCAAAAGCTAGATGCCTAGTAGATTTCTTTTTGAACTAATAGTATAAAACTTTATGGTAGAATTACAAAGACAGAATATCAAAAGTCCTCCAAGTCCATGTATGTTGTGTCATTGACTATATGCGGTGTTACGCTACTATGAGTCTATGACATGACCTGAAGCCGAGGCTTTACCCTGTCAAGGTACCTCATGTGGTGTCGCCATTGTAACATAAGTACTACGCTCATTTATAGTTCTTATGATCATCTGGTGCTTGAGGTCTTATATGAACGGATTAGCCAGACCCTTCCGACTCCGATCATCAACCACTATAATGATGTCATCTTTGATGCGCTCATATAGTGTCTTGAACGGACCTGCTAGAATCACCTAGTTCCGAACATTAACCGCTACTATGACACCATCCTTGATGCGCTCATACAACACCATGTGCCTTAGCCACACAGATCTCTTCTAACTATTGAAGAGAAAAAAATTGATACTACCGCTGCAGTCGCCTGGTTGTCGCAGTAAATCGGTACCGCCGAATATGCGCACCAACCACTGGAACATCATACATGAGCTCCCGAAGCTATCCTGCTTCCTCGGCTGCAGTCGCAAGTGCATAGAACTCAGATTCCCTTGAGGAATGAAAGAGTATTGTCTGCTTCTTCGTCTTCCACGATATAGCAGCTCCACCCTTTGAGAAGACATTCTCCTGTGGACCTTTAGCTATCTTCTTCTGAATACCAGTTTGCATTACTGAAGTCTTCCACTACGTTCGGATTACCATTGTAGTATAATGCATACTTCTGAGTCCTTTTGAGATATCTCATTTCTCTCCTCACAGCTTTTCAGTGCTCAACATTTGGATTGCTCGTGAATCGACTCAGCATCCCGACGGCGAAAGTTATGTCAGGCCTTGTGGCAGTTGTTCCATACATCAAACTTCCAATGACGCTTGAATACTCCAGCTGCCTGACACTTTTCCTATGATTTTGCTTCAGCTTCTTGTCACACCTGTACGGTGTATCGATCCTTAGAAGATCCTGATATCGATAGCATGTGAGCATCTTCTCAATATAATGAGACTGTGACAGCGTCACTCCACTGCCCGTTTGGATGACCTTGATCCCCAGGATCACATCAATGCCCCCCAAGTTCTTCATACTGAACTTGGATAAGAGGAACTTCTTTGTCTCAGTGACACGTGCTCGATCTGTACCCAGGATCAGCATATCGTCCACGTATAGACAAACGATGACTCCTCTCCCGGCAGCGAACTTTGTGTAAACACACTTGTTCGTCTCGTTGACCCTGTAGCCGTTTGATCTTATGACATTTATCAAACTTCTCATGCCACATTTTAGGAGCTTGCTTTAGACCGTATAACGATTTCATCAACTTGCAGACTTTGACTTCAAGGCCCTTGACGATAAATTATTCTGGTTGTTGCATGTAAATCTCTTTGGTCAATTTTCCATTGAGAAATGTTGTTTTAACATCCATCTGATATATAACTAGCTTGTGAATTGCACTCAGAGCAATTAACATCCTGATGGTTGTCATCCGTGCTACTGGAGCATATGTGTCGAAGTAGTCGATCCCCTGCTTCTGAGAAAATTCTTTGGCCATCAACCTTGCCTTGAACTTGTCAATAGTTCCATCGGCATTCATCTTCTTCTTGAAGATCCGATTGGTTTAGCCCCTTCAGGCAGATCGACCAACACCCAAGTATTGTTGGAGGTTATTGAGTCATACTCATTATTTATAGCCTCCCTCCAGAAGACGTCGCCTCATCATAGGTCAGAGGATCTGCTTCCATATGATAGGTGACGAAGTCATCTCCGAAGTCCTTCTGTCTCCTCACTCGCTTAGACACCGGTTGTGAGCTCTGGTTCGAACGTTGTCTCTGGAATGACTTCTTCTTGGACTACATCTTCATTGGAAGCGTTAGCCTCCTGTGCACTCATACTATTCTCCTGAATGTTCGTGAAAACAATGTTCTTGTGCCTTGCAAATTTATCTTCGAAGAATTCTGCGTCGCGAGATTCAATGATATAATTAGACTCGATATCAAGGAACCTCCGAACATCACTCTTTTCAGCATATCCCATGAATATAGCTTTTGTAGTCCTTATCTCAGCTTCTGAATCTTCAAGTCCGGAAATTTCACATATGCCAGACACCTCCCCCTCCACTCGAATGACATTCAAGTTGTGTCTGACCTGGAACCAGAGTTCATAAGGAGTGTCATCGGAAGTTGCGTAAGACACTGTTCAGAATGAACGAAGTCGTTAGCGCAGCTTCTTTCCAAAAACAGTTTGGAAGACCCGCAGTTAATAACATAGAGTTCATCATCTCTGTCAATGTCCTGTTCTTCATTTCTGCTACTCCATTTGATTGAGGAGAATACAGAGCAGTTGTCTCATTGACGATTCCGTGTTCTTTACAGAACGATTCGAATTCAATAGACCTATACTCCATAATGAGTCTCTTGAGTTATTGCACTGTTCGACGTTCAGCCTAAGCTCTGAACTCCTTGAACTTCTTGAATGCTTCGTCTTTTGTCTTGAGCAGATAGATGAACGCGTACTTCGAGTATTCGTCGATGAAGGTAATAAAATACTTCATTATGACCTTTGTGGAGAACTGTTTGAAGTAACAGATATCTGAGTGTACCAACTCCAAAAAATCTGTACTTCAATTTACCCGTTTGAACAGTTTTCTTGTAATCTTTGTCTGCACACGTACCTCACACTTCTCTACCTCCTTTTGGAGGTAAGCCATAGACTAGACATCTTGCGGTACATAGTACATGTCCTAGTCTTGGTGTCCCACAACTCTTGTAATGAGACTACTCACAAGCAGAAGCTCGAACATCCATCTGATACTGAAGCCTTGTTTCAAAGTATGTCTCCTGCCAAGATATCACCATCTGGCAACCATGGATGTTTACCCTCAAGTCTGCAACAGACTTCCTAAGATCAGTTCCTTGGTAATGACTGATACTTTCCTACATGTACTTATTTGACTGTAACTTCTCGAAGTCCAGAACCATTGTCCCAATCCCTAGATCCTCTGCTTGATCCTTGTTCGCTATCGAGATCTTCGATCTTCTTCAGTGATACGCTTGACCTCGGTGAACTACTCTTCCTGGAGCTCCCGTGGCTAGATGCACTAGTGTCCATTCACCATTCAGCAACCACACCAGATAACTTAACCTGCGCAATCATAGCAACTAAGTTAAGTAATCAAAGTAACCAAGTTAGGCTTTTACCTTGTTATTTTTGTTTGAAATTGGATCTGCAATCCTCATTCTCATGGTCCTTCATGCTTGAAGATACATGCGCCAAGGTGCTCATAGTCCTATGCGCATAACCTGGTCACGCATAGACCTTGCTTAGAGCTAGCCACATAGACGCTTCCATGCGCCAAGTCCTGCCATGCACCGAAAGAACGCCATGCGCAGTAACTATACTCCACCAAGCTCGTCATGCTCAGTGAGTGTCCTGTGCCGAGACTGCTTATGTGCCGAGTTCTTCCATGTTCTAATTGTTGCCATGCGTAGATGCATAGTGCCAGTCTCTCTTTGGCAACTGCAGTAGACTTCTCCATGCGGCTACTAGCTTCAAACATCCCTATGCGCCAACTTGCATCAGATGTCGACTTCCTTTCTCTTGGAATGTGCGTCTCCAGCGACACCAGATCAAGTTTACTTTCATCCGCAGGAATGATAGATCCTGGATCCCTCTACCCACGTCCAACATTTGACAGAGAACTCATTCCTCATTCAAATGATTGAAGTGTCGCCCATCAATCTTCTCAAGTTTGTAAAAACTTGTGTCGAGAAGACTTGCACGGTTGTTCTCCATCTTACTCGGTTCTTGCTTTGAGATTGTTAGTCTCGGGGCTTAATCAAATATGGTAGAACCAGAAGTTGAAGTCGAGATCAGGAGTTCACACAAAAGTTTTCTTACTGATGAACCTCGATTCCAGCGAACAACTAATAATATGATTCTGATTACAACTTGCTTATAAGATAATAAAAGAATCAGAAAAAATAAACTACTCGTTCTTCCTTGCAATCGCAGTTGCAGACGGACGTAACAGAGTTACAACATGAAGAAGAGAAGAGGAAGAAGAAGAAGAAGAAACTCTGCTTGTTGGGGTGATGAAGTTCACCGTTGCTCAAAGCAAGATTCGTCCCACACGATCTGCTTCCAGGAACCATCTAGTTCACGAAGAACTTTTGGAATGCTCGATGTCACCTCCTGTTTGGACTCGCACCAATTTTCTGGACTTTAATGGCAGCAACAACTCTCTTCGTCTCATCTATTTCGAAGTAAATCATCAATGGAGGCACGAAGAGAGTATTTATAGAGGAGCCAGGCCGCCCATTAGTTACGGAAAGATAGGAACAAAATAGCAGCAAATCTCATAAAGATAGGCATGAATTAATTCAAATCCCAAAAAAATAGATCTAACTGACCATATATTTCCATAACCGTTCAAATATATCCGATAACAACGGCCACACAAGCAACCGCTCATACTGCCGCTCATGCAACAGCACATGCGGCCGCGCAAGCAGCATATACGGTGCGCCAACAAAGCGCCATTGAGTCCGAGTCCAAGTCACTAAGCCCCTTTGGAGCTTAGCTCCTATAGAATAAAATAAATTCCAAGAGTACGACAAAAAGCATAAATGTTTTCATTGAGGAGTTAATCATTTTTTCTCCTAATAAAATACCCCCACATGGCGCCTATGTGCCCCACCACACCCCATGTGCACACCTCAACTGATACAAAGTATTATATTGATATACCCACTTGGTGGTGTAGCCCATGCGAGACTATTTTTCTTAGTCTAAAGGAAACAACACCAACAAGATCTGCTACTAATTGGTGTTGAGTCGATTGTGGATCTGGGAACAAAGAAACTTAAGGAAACAATGTGTAGTATGGTGGTTGATGGCTATGTAAGGATGGAAGTTCCTAACTCTTGGTTTGGCATTCCCGCTCTTATCAAAAGGCAGAAGCAGTTTTTGAAAGCAGACTTGTCTCTTGCTTTCAAAAGTTGTCAAAAATTGAACTCAGTTATAAAAAACAAATGAAGATATGACCAAACAGATTAGCTGTTGCTTTTTGAAAAAGCAGCAGAAGCAGGCAAAAAAAAAATGCAACGCCATACTCTGCCTAAGTGTGTAGTTAGGCAATTCCATGTCTGGGACAAAATAAAACAATCATTGGGAATGTTGGTTACATAGGACAAAACCTATTTGATAAGTCTAGATGTGTCGTTACGGTTAAATAGATTGAGATTTGTGGAAGCCTAATTATCAAGGAATGACTATCACTAATCTACCAACAAATAATCCAAAAATAAGTTGTCTAGCCGTAGCACTCTTTGGAACAAAGCCGAATCTTGATCTAAAGATGACAATTCCACATGCCCAAGCTTTCATTCCGAGGTTTTGATTATGGGATATCGGAGGATATTGGATGTAATGGTAGAGAATATAGTTAATAGGGTCTTGGATTTTGGTTTTAAAGAAGAGGATTGAGGATTTTAGGGTTATAATTTGCAGAGTCGATTAGAACAACAAGAAGAAGAAATCTACTCTAAGCAATGAATCAAAACCATAACTCCCTAAGCTCTTCATTGAATAAAATTAGAGAGTACATGAGTTACATATAACCAATCAAACCTTGACCATCAAGACTAGCTATCCTGATTGCAATGAAAAAAAGAATGTATTAAAATAAAACTAATCATAAATACTAAATATGACCAAATCCTCCAAAATGAATCTATATGGTTTCGTTTTCGTAAAGACTGATAATAAATATAGAGTAATCTTAAAAATCAACCATGTGAACCCATGTGCTTACCAAAATAAAACTAATCATAAATACCAAATATGACCAAATCCTAATAAATATAAACTAATCCTAAAATCAACCATGTGCATCTACGTACATAAGTAATTAAAATAAATGCACCCCGAGAGTCCAAATTCTTCAATTTCAAAGTTGGACCCATGTGTTTATCACTCCTCCATCAGTTGGACTGCATATTGTCAATGGATGCGCATTTGAAGTGTGAATATTATATTTAATGATCTGATTCGTACATATCTTACCTGGGACTAGAATGATGTAGCATGCATCAAAACAGTATAACTACTATATATGCATTCTTTTCGTGTCTTTATTTAGTGGTTAGACATCTCAAGTACTGGGAAACTGTTCTGCAGCACATTCAGACTCGACTGTTGCGAGGATGTTGATTGGCAACAAATGTGACCTGGGGGGAATAAGAGCAGTGTCAACTGAAGATGGTAAAAACCTCGCTGAATCTGACGGGTTGTTCTTTATGGAGACCTCCGCCCTCGACTCCACTAATGTGAAGACAGCCTTTGAGATGGTAATCAAGGAGATATACAATCATGTTAGCAGGAAGGTCTTGACCTCTGATACCTCTAAGGCGGAAGTGCCCGTCAATGCGATAAGCCTTACTGACAAGGGCGTCGATGAAGAAGCACAAAAGAGCAAATCCTCTTGCTGTTGAAACCATTTCTCTTGCTGGTAATACAATTTTTCTTTTGAAGTGGTGGGGCAATGTGTTTCTCATCAGTCAGTCTTAGGATTTCAAGTCCAAGATTGTTTTAGTTCTCAATATTGGTGAAAGTGTATTCATGTGAGCGGTTTCAGAATAAGAGTTTGTGATATGACAAAAACATGTTTTTTTTCCCTTGGTTTTGTAAAAGGAATATAGTTAAATTGAGCTTGAGATATAAGAAATCTTTTTACTATTCCAGGTGAAAGATCCCCTGTTTCTTTTCTGTAGCTTGTCATCTGTGAACAGGGAAGAAATCTAGCAATTTGTGGTAAAATTTCACCGGTGATGGTATCTTTTCAATCTTATCATGCCTCTGATCAAGCATCATTGATAGTGCAGAAATTGTTTTAAGGCTTAAAGAATCACAGTATATTTATAATAAATGTGACTGAAAATTACTTCAATTAATCATGCTTGATCATAATGTACGTTATGTCATGTTCTTGTCATTGATGATTACGGTGGTAATGCACTTGTTCATGTGCTTGATCATAATGTACGTTTTAGCGGGTCGTGATTTTCTGTTGCATTTGCATGAAAATAATCATAGTCGTCGTCCAAGCTTTATCCCGTCAAAAGGATAGGCTATGGAGCATAGAAAAAACTTCCAATACAAGATTTGATAAAATTAATAGTCATCGTCCAAGCTTTCTACCGGAGATTTGATAAAATTGTATGACGACGTCAATATGACATCAATTCTCTATGTTTATGTAAAATTTCTTAGCCAAGGCAGCTTGAGCATGAGAGGGTCATACATACAACCTAGACGAACAATTGGGAGGATAGGTAGAACTATATTTTGGATTGCAGTTTAAGTTCCTGCAACCAAGGAGGAACCTCCAAGTTCCCCTAGACTAATGACATAGAAAGTCATTTGGGTATCGACAATCCGATTGTGGCCGAGGTCTAGGCCCTCATTGCAAACAACAAGATATTGTTGGGAATCAAGTCTGCTGAAGGGGGCAGAGTTCGGTCCGAACTCGGTCCCTGGTCGAGTTCAGACCGAACTCGGTGTGGTGTTCCAGAACCTCAAAACCGAAGTCGGTCTGAGTTCGGTGTCGGCGGCGGCTGCTCAGGTTTTGGAGTTTTTAGGTTATATTTTGGACCGTTGGATGCTAGTGGACGACTGTATCTTATGGTTGGCTATTTTTAGGGTTTTCTAACCCTAAAATATGTTTCTCATCCTATAAATAGGGAGGAGGGTGAAGGCACAAAGGTGAAGCACAAGTTGGAGATTCGGGGTGTTCATCCACAGAAAATCTAAGAGAAAGCCCGTGCTTTGCTCTTAGGACTTCGTCATCCAAGACAGAAGGAAGAAGGAGATCTAATCGAGGAGTGTCAACTTCGGTTAGGGAGATTGCTACGGGTTGGTGAGTGATTTCAATTGTAATCTTCTGCTTTTCTTCTTGAGTGTGCTGAGGGGGTTGAACCTATTAGGGCAAAGGGTTTCAACATTAGCTTTTGCAATCATGTAATTTCATCTGAGTTATAAAGATTGGGATTTATCCAGGTGACGTAGTCACCGCCATATACTTGTCTTTATCTGTGCTTGGTGTTCGTAGATTGGTTGGTTATCTCAGGTGGGTTGACAAAGCACTTCTTCCGCTGCGCGACCAACACGTGGTATCAGAGTCGGGTTCTTCTCGAGAGGGAAGGTGCAACTATGTCTATGGAGCAGATGAACACTCGTATGATCAGTACCCTCACAGGGGACAACTGGGCAATTTGGAAGCCAAGGATGGAGGATCTACTCTGGTGCAAGGACTTGCATGGTCCGTTGGAGGGCGAAAGCACAAAACCAACGGACAAAGGTGCTGATGACTAGAAATAACTGGATCAGAAGGCTGTTGGATTCATCCGCCAATGGCTGGACGACTCAGTATTTCACCACGTGACCATGGAGAGTTCTGCAAAAGCATTGTGGGAGAAGCTGCATTTATTGTACGAAAGGAAGACGGCTGGCAACAAGGCATTTCTGATTCGCCAACTCGTTAACTCGAAGTACACGTACGGTGCACCGGTGGCACAATATCTGAACGAGGTTCAGGGCATTATCAATCAGTTGTTTGCAATAAAGATGGTGATTGAGGATGAACTTCAGGCCCTTTTGCTTTTGAGTTCTCTGTCGAAAAGCTGGGAGATGTTGGTGGTGTCGGTGAGCAACTCCGCTCCTGATGGAGGCAGTCAAAAGCAGCTTGTTGAACGAGGAGATCCGGCGTAAGCAAGTGGAATCATCGCAGGAGTCCGCTCTGGTGGCTTCTTATGGGAAGGGAAGACCCAAGTCACAAGCGAGGACAGGAGGGAGTTCTCGGGATCTTGCGATTGTGGACCGCAAGGAGGGCTGCTATCACTGTGGCGAAAGGGGTCATATCAGGAGGAACTGTATGAATCTCAAAGCTGAGAATGCCAAAGGCAAGGATGATCAGGAGGATCTCACGGCTATGGGAGATCTCATCATCGCAACAACCGACGCAGAGGAACCTTGTGGCATGTGTCATGATGACGATTGGGTCATGGATACGGGGCGTCGTATCACGCCACTCCACATAGGAGGATCTTCACGTCATACCGCGGTGGCAGGTTTGGATGTGTGAAGATGGGCAACAAGGGGACGACTGCAGTTATAGGCATCGGTGATGTGCACTTGACAACGGAGCTTGGTGAGAAGCTCGTTCTCAAGGATGTACGACATGTACCGAATTTGCGCTACAACTTGGTTTTGGTAGGGAGGTTGGCGGATGATGGCTGTCGCAGTTTATTTGGGGACAAATATTGGATGCTTATGAAGGGTTCCCAGTAGCTGGCTCGAGGAGATTTGTGTTGTGGCATGTCCAGGCTCAAGCCGCTGAAGTGTACAGGCAGGCCACAGACACTGGATAGAGGCTCGAGGGGTATTCGACAAGAGGTGGATCGTCGGAACTTGCTGAGGAGGGGCTTCGAGATACTTTGAGGGATACAGATGATTCGGTTTATCGATACAAAGCGACGAATGATGATGAGTCAAAAATTGAGGGTCAGTCTGTCGGTCCCATGACAGCTGGCCGGTCTCCAGGTGGGGGTTGTTCCACGGATCCGATTTTGGCGACGGGTGGTTTGCCAAAGCTTCACAGAGCGACATTAGTTTCAGCAGTTCGAGGCCAAGAAGGAGATCAAGGTTTACAATAAACTCAATCTGAGAAAGGAGCATCATCATTCACACAGTTCAGGGGAAGCTGTGGATCATCAATGGCATGCACATTGCATGATGTTCTGCTCGAGGACGCATGTGTATGGGGGAGCTTCAAGTTCGGACACGAAGGTGGGCAGATTCAGTAGTTCGAATCTCGGAAGAATTGCATCGTTCTCTTGGTTGGGCTAGCCAAGGGTGAAGAAGCTCGTTGAAACGTTAACATGTTTCGGTGGAAGACGGAAGTCGGGGACAGGCAGCCAAGACTCATGGTGAGGCTGATCGTCAGGGACTTCGGTCTTGGCTGTGTTATTGATATCGGCAGGATCCCAGTGGTGCAGGAGGTGCAACTCATGGCAGCTAGCATCGACGTGACGGTCGACGAGCTGGAGATAACGGAAGATGCAAAGCAACTCGGGGATTGGAGATCGGTGCATGGGGGAGCAAGATTTCTGTCGCGGGACGACAGGTATGGAGTCCAATTGAGGAGCCATGGAGCCATCACCTCTCATCAGACCGGAGGGGGGATTGTTGGGAATCAAGTATGCTGAAGGGGGCATAGCTCGGTCCGAACTCGGTGTGGTGTTCCAGAACCTCAAAACCGAAGTCGGTCCGAGTTTGGTGTCGACGGCGGCTGCTTGGGTTTTGGAGTTTTTAGGTTATATTTTGGACCGTTGGATGCTAGTGGACGGCTGGATCTTATGGTTGACTATTTTTAGGATTTTATAACCCTAAAATAGGTTTCTCATCCTATAAATAGGGAGGAGGGTGGAGGCACAAAGGTGAAGCACAAGTTGAAGATTCGTGGTGTTCGTCCACAAGAAATCTAAGAGAAAGCCCATGCTTTGCTCTTAGGACTTTGCCATCCAAGACAGAAGGAAGAAGGAGATCTAATCGAGGAGTCGTTAACTTCGGTTAGGGAGATTGCTACGGGTTGGTAAGTGTTCAATTATAATCTTCTGCTTTTCTTCTTTAGTGTGGTGAGGGGGTTGAACCTATTAGGGCAAAGGGTTTCAATATTAGTTTTTACAATCTTGTAATTTTATCAAAGTTATAAAGATTGAAATTTATCTAGGTGACGTAGTCACTGCTATATACTTGTCTTCATCTGTGTTTGGTATTCGTAGATTGGTAGGTTATCTAAGGTGGGTTGGCAAAGCGCTACTTCCGCTGCACGATCAACAGATATATCATTGATTTGATTGTGGCGAAGTTGAGAACCCCACTACGGATACATACGGGCCAAAGCATTACCTTGGACGGCCAAACAAAGGATACAGTAACCGAACAAATCCAGTTGCCACAAAACACTAACTTTATTTTTAGGGCTATGCTATGACTATAACCAAATGCCTACAACTCTTACAACCGTCACGTGGAGGCCACATGGCCCCCACGTGGCGGCCGCCCATTCTTCGTCAAAGCAGAGAAGAAGACCATTCCTGGAGGAGGAATGAGAGGGGATCCGGTGGCTGTTTGGGTGGTCACCACGTGGCCAAAATGCCACGTGGCGGTCATTCATTGGAGGAGATGTGGGGCCGAGGGTAGCCCATATAGCAGGAGGGTGAGAGGGTTGTAAGCATTTGGTAGTAAACTTAGAATTATTATTATTTTTAACTCTTCATTTCATTCAAACTTTATTACAATAGAGGACCCATTTGGCCTTATTTATATATAGGGTAGAAAAGACACTAAAAAAGTCTAAAGAAGCTAGAAATTATTACATAAAAAACTTCTATAATATTTAATATTATTATATATGGAAGCTATTATTGACCAACTTCTATTTTCTCTAAAATAATTCGACCGGAGAACCAATTAGACCAATAGCTTCAACGTCATACTCTCGCAAATGAATAAATACTTTGAGCAAATTGGAGTTGCTCTCAAAAATATCCACATCGAAAAATCGGAGTTTTTAAGTCCTAACTCAGATTAGCACGGTTTATATCGAGGTTAGACGTTGTAGGAATACCATAGAATAGCTTAGAAAGTGATTTGATAATTTTAGACACTTTGTGAAAATTATTAATAATTAATTTTGATCTAAAACTATTCGTTGGTAATTAATAAATAATAATAGACTATAATTTTTATTAAGGAAAAATGTAAGAATTGTACCCCAAATTTTTTATTGTAGGCCTGGAATAACATTCTAGAGTTTCTCCTATTTTTCATAATTTATAGAATTTATTTATTATTTATTTAGATTTAATTAGAGTAGAATTTAATTATTAAATAGGTTTTCAATAGATGTGTAATTCAAAAAAAAATAGAAAAGAAAAAATAAATAAAACAACACACAAAGTCGGGGCCCCTACTTTCTCACCCACATAGAGGGCCCCAGACGTCAGCCACCGGAGCTGTAAAGATGTCTATTGCAAATCTTCATCTAAGTCTGCCAAAGTAAGAGAAATGTTAGAAGAAATGCAAGAAACAAGAATGAAAAACAAACTACATAATATCTAAAGTAAAAAAAAAATTATACCGGTTTTCTCTTGGTAACCTTTATTCAAAATGCTTTTAAGATTTTTAGGACAATTGTGACTATCATGACCAATGTTAACAACTTTGCACATCTGACAACTTTTGGTTTTTTTTTTTACTGAGTTCTTTTCTCTAGTCCACGCTTTATTCTTTTATTACTAGCACCTTCAGCCTTTATTGCTTTGTTTGCCCTCTTCCTACCCTTTGTTTGTGAAACATGTGAATCGAGGAGTAACCCTTCAACTCTACTATTACAAGCCTCTATTATAGGCTTAGTTATAGGTTCATTACCATTCTCGTTTTGAAGTATAATGCCATCCAATACTCGCAAACGATCAGATAACCCGTGAAGTGTGTTTGTGTATAATTTAAATCCTTCAACTTATGCACTAGCCATATAAGCACATTGTGTAGCAGATTTTAAAAGATAATATACTCTTGCTGCTCCTTTTCCAACAGGAGGATCACCTATAATAATTCATTCTTGACAAATGATTTTGACCTTGTTCACATCCTTTGCTCGCCTCTTCAATATGAAATAATAAGGAATCTCACTTAACTAGAGTATATAAAAAACTCTACATATATAGGTGTTTGCAGGGTATCCCTAGGGAAAAAAAATGTAGCATACTCTTCCTTGTTATCATTCTTGTAATAAACAATGTAGGTTTGAACATCACCATCGTTTTTAGTTTTATCCACTCTAAGATAACATGCTTCAGCCAACTCTTTCTCAAACTTTTCCAACATATTCCTTGTGTAGATACGTACACCATGAACCAAGAAATCATCCTCACTTTTAAAAAAATGTTGTTTGTAATTAAGTCAAGACATAGTCCTCCTTTCGTTGATTCACATAAATCGACTCCAATGCTTAATCGTACATTGTAACAAATTATTTCAAGGTTTTCTTTCGTCGTTGTTGGCGCTCAAAAAATGACTAAGTTCTGACCCATGATCTTCAAACCTCTTATGAGATATCGCCTGAAATATGGTGTGAAATGCCCCCACCCCACGTGAAGTCCCCCCCTTCCAATGGGGGTCGAAGGGGCAGCAGGCCTCGTAAGGGTGGGGGGGTGGGGGGCGAAGCCCCCGTTAGAAAAATTTCCCATTGAAAAGAAGGGGGGACAACTATTGAATCGAGCATAAAGATCCCCGTAGAAAATTCCTTTTCGCGAGAAGTCGGGAACCTCCTTCTAAAGAGAAGGATTTCCGTAGGAGCATCCTTCCAATAAAGAAGGATTTTCTTGCAAGAAACTTTGCTTCTAGCGAGAAAAGCTTTCTCGCGGCAACCTCCTTCCAGTAAGAAAGACTTTCCCGCGGGAGCATCCTTCTAGCGATAGCAACTTTCCCGCGGGGGGCTTCTTTTCCTGCTGGACTAAACAACAACATTTAATATATCGTACGCGCAGAAGTTGAGGTGACAGTTGCACTGAAAACACGAATAAACCACAGAATTAGAGGTGGATTGTCATGTTAGTTAGAGACGTGTGCTTCCTTATATGTATAGTCGTACCTGTAGACGCCACGTGACAGAACGTGCAACAGATCTCACGGGAACGTGCCTATTCTCCTACATTATTGCTGATGTGTGGTAGAATCTCCTTACGAGTCGAGAGAATATGGAGACACGCGCCATCATCTCCTTGAGCCCCACGTGAACATAGGCTAACTGTCTCTGCATGAAGTCGACAACTGTAGGATAGTGCTTCCCGCGAGCAGCTTTCTCCCATTGTGCAGTACCTCCCATGAGAACTCAACAAATAGCCATTTTTTTAGGTTTTTGCTATAAATAGTCTCATTTTTTGTGTCTTCCAGACAGACCTGAACCTACATACTTACACTATGTCCAACCAATTAGTCAACAATTGGTGGCCATCACCTTGTATACTTCGTCTTTCTCCATGAGAATTCTGAGGCATTCTTCTTTGATCTACTACTTTTATATTACCTCTAGTAGATATGCCATTAAAGAACATCGGAGTTGCTCCTACGTAGATCTCCGAAGTTCATATCTACGAAGGAGAAAGCCTCGACGTCTTTGCACTTGAAGTAGGATCATCAACGAAATAAAGGAATCATGCGCCAATTCGATCTCCATCACTACACTCCACAATCTCAGAACTTGTATTGCAAACAATGGTTTTGTAATAAAATTTTAAGTTGTTTGTAAGCTTTATTAAAGCTTTTTATGTAAAGAATAATACTTCTTTTATGTTCAAAAACAGTTGTAAAAAAGTATCAAAGAAAGAGTTAAAACTTTTACTTTATTGTATTGTATTCATACCAGCAAAGAAGTTAATTTGACAATAGACCAGTATCCAACTATGACGAATCTCATATAATTATTTCATCCAATCATGGTCTTCTATCTTATATTCATGTATCAAAACTGTCCATTGATCTTCAAAAACTTCAATTGTGTATGTTTCACGAATGCACTTCTTCATTGCTTTCTTGAACCCTGAACTTTTAAAATAAATATGCTTGAAATTCTCTACAAATTTCTTCATGGTGTGTCAAAGACAAAATGATGACGAATCTTAGGAAATACCTTCGCCACTACATTATTCATAGCTTTATCTTGATCTATGATGATAGAAACATGGTATTTTCCTTCCATAGATTGAAGTCAATGATTAAATACCCAAACAAAAGTGTCTTTGGTTTCATTTTCTATCAGTACCACCAAAAAGAATCGATTGATGGTGATGGTTCACACCCATGAAGGGTCCAAATGGCACCAAATAATTTTTTTTAATATGTTGTGGGAAATGTAACATCTCCAAATTGTTGAGCCAAGCATGATCGTCCATCAACCCAGAAAAAGTTAACAGATCTTTCCTCTTTGTATGTATCAATTGCATAATAAAAATTCTTTTTTTCTTGTCTCATTAGTAGAAAATAGACTCTCACAAAATAGCATCCCCATAGTCATTGATGGTTGCTCCCACCTAGCTCAAATAATTGTAAAGATGTTTAGCATTAAATTAAGTATTTGATCATGTACCAAAAAGTGAAGAGATCTTACTAATCTAAAGATATTCTTGACTAAAATTTTATGTTTGTTATAAAAATTGTATATGGATGTCCAAAATAAAGAACTTGTAACTCTTCACTTTGGGGTTACTCTCTTAAATAGAGAACTTGTAACTCTTAACTTTTGGATTACTCTCTTAAGTAGAGAACTTGTAACTCTTGACTGTTTGGTTACTCTCTTAAGCCTATAAATAAAGAGCTTATAATATATTTTTATAGAGGCAAATAAAGAAATAAAATAGCTCTTCACTCCCTCCCTCTCTATTATTCTCTAAGTACTCACTTTATTTTGTGAAAGTTTTAACACTTTATCAGCACAATGCAACCATTAGTCATTTCGGGAGACCCATCGATGTCAAGGTAAAACTCAAACATTTTACTTTTTATACATTTTTAATCTTTATGAAGCTTTTCACTATAGATTTATATATAATATTGGACCATTTATAGTTTGTTTATGAAGATGTATATAATATTTTTTTTCTTGTTATATAAACTATTACTTATATATATATATATATATATATATATATATATATAATCGAGGAATTATTGTGTTGTAGTTTGACGATGTTGATTTATTTGATAATTTTTAATGATGAACCTGAAGTTTCATGGAGAAAATTTAAAAGAAAATGTTCAGCTAGAAGCCTAGATTGAATATAAGACTTGAAGCCAAAATAGAATATGTTAGGCTTGAAGTCTAATTGATAAAACTCAAACGTGTAGATTTGAGTATGTGTATTATATTCTAAATTAATACTTATTTTGTATTCAGACCTACGACAAACATCACCAAGCTTGAGTTCGCTGCTCTAGATATTTTCGGAAGAAATTATTTGACTTGGGTTCTTGATGTTGAGATCCATTTGAGTGCAAAGAACCTTGGGCATGCCATCAAAGAGAAAAATGAGGCAACCGAACAAGACAAAGTAAAGGAAATGATTTTCATTCGACACCACCTTCATGAAGGGCTGAAATCTGAATATCTTGGAGAGAAAGACCCAGCTGTTTTATGAAAAAACTTGGAGGAACGTTATGATCATCAAAAGAGTGTAATACTCCCAAAGGCTCGCTATGATTGGATGCACCTGAGGTTACAAGATTTTAAAACAGTGAACAAATATAACTTCACAATGTTCAAAATTGTGTCTCAAATGAGATTGTGCCGAGATAATGTTACTGAAGAAGATATGTTGGAAAAGACATTCACTACTTTTTATGCCACGAACATGCTCATACAGCAACAGTACCATGAAAAAAGTTTTAAAAAATATTCTCAATTGATCTCATGCCTACTTGTTGTTGAACAAAACAATGAACTCGTGATGAAAAACTATAACTCCCACCCTACTGGATCACATCCATTCCCTGAAGCGAATGCAAGTAACTATAGACAAGGACGTGGTCGCGGTCGTAGTCGTAGTCATGGCCGTGGTCAAGGTTGCGGTTACAATTATGGTAAAAGTACCAAGGTGGTCCTAATTATCACACCTTCAACAAGAAGGTTGGACCATACCACTTGAAGTGGAACAACAATGGCGGAAAACAAGAAAAATGAATGGGTGTGAAAATAGATTCTCCGAAGAATTATGATGAGACTTGATATAGGTGTGGAGCAAAAGGGCATTGGTCTCGTACCTATCGTACACCAAAGTACCTAACCCCGGCTACCTATATCTCGTGGCCTGGAGGCAGTTGATCTTTACCAAACATCTATCAAGGGTAAAGGAAAAGGGAAATAAATTAATTTTGCAGATTTCAGTAAAATTGTTGCTGATGAAAATGATCCAATAGAATTTGCTTATTTGGATGTTGATGATTTCTTAACCGAGCCAAGTGAAGAAATTAATGGGTTAAGTTTTGGGGTGATGATGCTAATGATGGCAATGGAAAGATCAAAAATGATTGAGTTGGGGTAGAGATTATTTGAACTTTATTTTTCTAAGTTTAATTTTAGTTCAATGATTGTTTTATCATATTTCTAAGTCTTGGTTGTTATAAGTTTGAATTAATAGATTAAGTTTATAATGTTTCTTACTTTATTTATTTTGTTTATAGAAATGTGATAAATGATAACGCCGTGAACAACTCCAACGATGGCGATATATGTCTGGTTAACAGTGGAACAACACACACAATTCTTCGAGATCAAAAATACTTCTCGAACTTGAAATTGGCAAACGCAAATGTTAGTACTATTTAACTAATTGAGGGCTCTGGAAGAGCGAACATTATATTGTCAGGTGGAACAAATATTTTGGTAAAAGAGGCTTTGTATACTAGCAAGTCAAATTTTTTTTACTGAGTTTCAAAGACATACTTCTCAATGGTTTTCATATCGAGACTATGAATGAGGGGAATATGGAATATTTATGTATTACTGTAGAAGCAATAAAAATCTAGATCCATACGCTCAACAAACATGCACTCCGCAGTCGGCTCAGAAGAAACCAGGCCGCAGGACGACCATGCGGCCAAGAAGAAGAAGCATCCATGCATCTCCAAATATTGGCCGCATAAAGGTATGACACCAAGATTATGTCTTACAAAGGATCCTGATAAAAAGGATTTTCTGAACGCCTCAAAAGATGTAAGCACACTAAGCGACAAGAAGCTCTCGACAGACTAATAATGACTTCTGACAAGCGTGCAACGCAATGTCTACGAGGCCTCATGCGCCACAGACTCCATGCACTCCATGCGTCTCTGTCTCCATACGTCCCAGACTCCATACCTTCCATGCGTCTCTGGCCCCATGGTTCCAGATTTTACGTATCCCATGTGCCTCTGGCCCCATGCGTTCCAAACACCATATATCATTTATGTCTCAGACTCCAAACATCCAACATGGCAAGGTTCTCTAAGACGAAATATCTATGATATATTCTCTCCAACTAAATGCGGGCCACATATCAAGCTGACCAAGTCACGCAAAGAGAAGACGAGAACCGCCATAATCTCCAGCAAACAGCAAATCCCAACAAAATTTCCACGTGGCAGCTTGCCCTGGACTCAACCCATACTATGTGTCCAAAGTTGCAACCGCATTCTATTAAAGGATCCCCCTACGACCATCAAACAAAAGCACATGCGACACCTATAGCCCATCAACATGATGGCTATAAATAGAGGCAACTTAGACGTCCCAAGTGCTGGCTTTTTTTGCTTCAGAGAGACCTTACCCCTCTAGGCGAGCTACGTACGTGCACACAAGCTCAGGAGATAGAGAGAGAAGAGAAGAGAGTACCCCTTATTCACTCATCGGACCGTCAATGGAGTAAAAGAGTCGTTGCAGTACTCGATCTCCATCGTCACACTACCCAGATAAAAAAATATTGTACTTAGATTTTCTGTCTAAGATTTTTTTGTACTCTTTTTTTTGGTTATTAAACGAAGGTTTCCCAAACCTACATTAATGGCGGACAAGGTGGCAACTCTGCTGGGGACTTTCTTCTCCTCTGATGAGAAGGTCGTAATGCAGTCCGATACGTCGAAGCTGGGTTCGACCCAGAGGATGCTGGTTGTACGCTTCGACCAGCAAACCTTTGAGAAAATGCTCTCTAAGGACGGAGGTTCTCCAAGGCTAGCAAAGTCTAAGAAGACCCACAGGACATAGGTTGCAAATGCCGTTGTGCCTCACCCAACTGTGGAGCATGCTCTCCCTGTCTATATCTCTGCCGCAGGGACCGCACATTATGCGTCCACTTCTTATGCGGCAGCCTCTTCAAAGAAGAAGAGTGCTCAGCACCTGAAGACCCGCAGGACATAGGTTGCAAAGACCGTTGTGCCTCACCCAACCGCGGAGCATTCTTTCCCTGTCTCTCTCTCTCGGTCGCACGGACTGCACATCAGGCGTCCACCTCTCCTGCGGCTGCCTCTTCGGACAAGGAAAGTGCTCAGCACTTGAGCTCTGGCAGAGAAAAATACTACGATGCCAGAAGTTCGAGCGCTTAGACATATTACATGCGGCCACTTCAAAATCCCCATGAAGAGGACTATACGACACCGCTTAGCAGCCGCAAGCAGATGGCCGCACGAGGCCAAAACATCCATCGAAGTTTCGTCTTCGAACGAAGTTTACGCAGCGCTGAATCCATGCGCCATACTGAAAAAGGGGAAGATGTGAACTTGGACTCTTCATGCTATGCACCGGCGCGTACTAGGACGAAGAAGTCTTGGGCAATGCGAGCTCGCTAAGATCAAGCAATTGCTTATTCGATCGACCGTCAGTAGGCACCGCTTACTATGCGTGCCCCTGAAGGAAAGTCGTACAAAACTGGCCCGTGCGTCCAGCCTGCAGTGGCAATCGAACAGGGTCGATCTAAAGGGTATTTCGTTGGCAACTTGGGGCAAGTTCTTATACGAACCCCCGGTCGGAAAGCAAAATCAACACCTGCACACCCGTGTGCTCGGTCTACCCGGGCTCATAAGAAAGATGGAAAGGTGAATCAGCCCTCGCTCGACTTGCGCAACATGATCAATCACAAGCGCGAAGTGAGGGAAACAACCACGGCATATGAAGTGTCCTCACCAGGGCCTAATTGTGCCAACATTATCATCAAATGCTGCTGTAACAAAGCAGCAGTACCTACAAATAGGCAGTCGGCATTCCAGTGGCTATAACCAAAGGCACCCACCTGGCTGCAACCATGAGAAACAGTTGCAAGCACCAGAGAACCCCCTCCATGAGGGGAGGTCAGAAGTCTAGCACCTCCAGTGCTTCTCTCTCGGCCAGCTAGTAAAGAAGATGTATCCAAGGAGGACAGGCAGCGGAACCCATGGAAGGTGTCTTCCTGGGCACCCGCTAAAAGAAGAAGCTGTCATCCACTAGGGATAGTTCTTCCTCAGCACCTCACATGGCTACAAAAGCTGGGGGTTGTATTCCCTCAGACCTTTATGACAATCTGACTTTCCGAGAAGATGATGACTCCTAAGGAACATATGCCGAGATCCCCGGGGGTAGCCACCCTCATCAAGAGGATGCAACTTCCTACGCTGGGGGTAGTGTTCCCTCCGAGTCCGAAGAGGATGCGGCCCTACCAACTTTCCCGGAGGACCATTCACTGCAAGAGTCTAAGGCAGAAAGTGCGATATCCACCGTCCCATCTATTTCTTCCTATGTGAGAACAACATACATGGTAGGGGATGATCACGAGGGCCCCAACGATCGACAGTGCCTCAAAACCCTCGAAGCTATGATGTAGACCATGAGCGCATCAATGTAAGCCTTGACCCAGACTATGTTGAAAATTAAGGCAAATATGGCCCCACAACCAGCGAGAGCCTCTGGCCAAGCAAGCCTGGACCCCGGGACAAATGGGGATTCAAATGAAAATGCTCCACCCCCCGGTAACTCTGAGTCCACGCTGATAGACACCTACCGGAGGAATCTTCTTTCCACAGTTAGGCTCTGGATGGGCGACTCTCAGTTTAAAGACTAGACGATGTTCATCATAAATGATATTGGTACCGAGAAGAAGGTGAAGGACGCCCGTCTTTTGGGAAAACAGATATCCATCACTGATGATAAAGGAAAATGCCCTTACAACAGCAACAGCAACAATGGTAATAGCGCCCAAGATGGTAAGAGAAAGCAGGCTCTGGTCGCCAATATAGTCAACAAGCCCGAGCAAAAGCCCGCAGAGGCTCCAAAACCAAAGGAAATATATTCCTTCGAAGACGATGATGTCATGGCAATCTTTGACATGCTAATGAAAGGAAACAAGATTCGGCTCCCCGACGTCAAGCGCCATGTTGAGGCATCCGAGGTGAATAATTCGAAGTACTATCGCTACCATTGTTATGTCCATCATGCGATGCGGGACTGCTATACACTGAAGTGGTACATTTATCGTCTGTTCGACACCAAGGCTCTCACCTTGGACTTCGATGACAAGATAGTTGCCGCAAACATAGTATCTCTCCAGTTCGATAATTTTTCAACGACATAAGCCCAAGACGGAGTAATCCCAATCCCCTGGACAACAATGGAGGTTGTCAATCTCCCTCCATCTCGTGACCAAACAGCCGGACTGATACCTCTCACCACATTACGGAGGAAGGTCATGTGGGTCCATCCCGACCTTGCTCCAGACTTGATGCAGCAAACAACACCTTCTGCCACAAGTCTAAGGGCAAGAAGTCGAAGTCCTACTACACGGTTTCTATCCCCTTCGAAGAAGCTATAGCAGAAACAACAAAGTCAGGACTGGCGTACCAACAAGAGTACGATATCCCTGACGATGGTGCGCTCCCAATCATCACATCTAATCAGGGTCTATCCCAACCTCCAGCAGTGGACAAGTCCAAGCAGAAAGAAACTCGCTTCGACAAACCGCTGCGCAAAGATACCACTTAGGGGATGGAGAAGCCCTACAACTTCGACATCTTGCCATAGCTCGCCAATACTCCAGTGAAGTTGTCACTATTCGAGCTTCTCCGACTCTCCAAATACACTCGGGTTGCTCTAAGTGAGGCATTGCAGAATATCGATACCTACCTGGCGTAAGTCAAGCCGCCAGCTGAGGATCATGATGCATGCCCCTACAGTAATAACGTGATGGAGACGATACCCAATATCACGTTCTCACAACAAGACATGTTGTTGAAGATCAATCGGCGTGATTGTCCTCTATATTACACAAGGTACATCGGCGCCATCAAGGTGGATCGGATGCACATCGACCGCGGCTCGTCAGTCAGCATCATCCCGCGAAGTCTACTTCAGACTCTGGGTATCCCGATGCATCGCCTGACAGCGACCAATACTGCCATTAGTGGCTTCAATGCTGGGAGAAGCTACCCTCTGGGCAAGATTCGCTTAAGTGTCAGATCGATAACTTGAAAACAAAGATTATCTGCTATGTCATAGACGTAGACATATCCTATAACGTCATATTGGGACATACAGTGTTACATCGGTATATGATTGTGCCATCAACCCTGCACCAGTGCTTGAAGTACGTGGACGATTACGGCATCGTCAAGAGATAATTTACCGATATTAATCCATTTAAAGGGTTAGAGGCCTACTACTATGACTCGATCCTCTACAAGCAAGTCCACCAAGATGAAGGTGGAAATGATACCGACGATGAGGCAGGTAGTAGGACAACATTGGATGATCCCTTGAGAGTCCATATCAAAGCACGCACTCCCGATATAGCTCCTCCCCTCAGGATAAAACTATCCAGGAAAGCACCTGAGCCTCTGGTCGTTCTCCTCCATAGATCGAGTCGATCATTGAAGGAAGATCCTAATCCTACTATGAATTCTGAACCTCTAGTGGTAAAGCTGAGCAGGAGACCTCCAAAGCCGTCGCTCGCACTGGAAGTAGATCTCGGGAAGGAAGAGCTGGAGGAGTACGTAGCAGCTCATGCTAACGTCCCTTCTCTCTATGATATAATTTCGGACGACGAGATATCTTACTTTATCAATAAAGGGCTATCTTTGAATTACTCAGATGTTGCACATCTCAACACTCTATATTCCCTTGAGCACAGTCTGGGCCTGCACCTACATATACAGGTGTAAAACCCCCTTCCTAGAAAATTGTATATACCCTTTATTTATTAATTATTAATTAAATTATAGTAATTAGGTCTAAATAGGAGAAATAGATTTTTAATAATTTTTATGTTAGGTGTTCGGGCACTTAGATGACTTATGGGACCATCAGGAATTTTTCGGAATTTATTTCATGTAGGAGACCCCTTGAGCAGTTGCTAGCCTAATGGTGTGCATTTTTCTAATCTATGAATTTTTCTATGAGTATATATATTATATATATACAAATATATATATATGCATATGTATATTAATAGGAAAAGAAAAGATTAAGAAAAGAGTAAGAAAAGAATTAATTAAATAAAGCTACTAATATAATAATAATAATAATAATAATAATAATACTAATAATAATAGCAATGCTTTACTTAGCATTTGCTAAAGACTCCCAACCATCCAGCCGTAGCAATTGATCAAGACCGCCCCTTAGTATAACTTGCTGCAACTACTTTAGCAAATTCAGCAAACTTGCTATTGACCCGTAGCAACCTATCAGCAACTTTGTTTGCAAAGACCCGCTAGCCTATTTACTTCAGCGACTTGCCCGACCCTTTGCATCCTTCCAACCCGCATCCCCCTCTCTTTCCCTATAATATTATATATATATATATAGTTATATTTCAAAACCCTAACATAAAGCTCCAGACCTCCTCTTCCCATCTAGAGCCGTCACCGTAGCCAGAGAAGCCCCGCCAAGCCATCCAACCATCCCGACGACGCCGATCTCGCGCTGCAGATTCCCACTCGAGGCACCTTCGCTCCGGAGTGATTTCTCGTCGACTCGCTCGACCAAACTCCGTTCCGTCTTCACCGGTATGATCATCCCTTAGCCCTCTCCAATATTTGTTTTATAGCCAACCTCGGAAAACGTGTGCCCCTAGGTGAAAAATAGCGCCCAAGTTGGTGCGAGCAGACAGAATTCTGAAATCGCAGAATTCCAGAATGACCACCCATATTGCCGAGTTCGTATCTCCCACCACAGAGATCCGAATTCGGTGATTCTTTTTGATACCTGTAGAATACCTGACCTAGTTTATTTTCTGTTAAATAACCCTATGCTATTAGTTGCTATGGACATAATGATATTCGTCACAAAACTGCGCGCACCCACTTTTTCCAGTTTTCCAAAAGTTGGAAAACGGAGCGCGCCCCGCCAAACGGGATCGCCCCGCCGTGTGCCAAGTGTACCGAATGGTGCACGCAGCGTAACCGGACACGTGAAAATTTGTGGGGACTGATTCGGACGCGTGTGCGCGCCGGAATCGGACCGTATCCACGGACACACACCGTGTCGCAACTTTTGTGGAACTCACACGTATTTTATGCACGCTTGTCAGATTGCGACGAAACTTGTGCCACTGGACTCGTGGTAACGCGCTGGTCCTGTGACCCAATTTTCACGCATTTCTGAGACGGTTGACCAGATCGCCAATTGGCGGGCCCCACAGTTGACTTTTTGGACAAAATTGTGTTCGGCTCATCGGAATCCACAATTGGACATACCGTTGGGTTCGTATTGACAATTAGAGTTATTTGACCTATAGTTTGTCCCATTTAGAGACTGTTACCCTTGGCACGCTTTTCGGTGCCAAGTGGGCCACACGTAGATCCCACTTTTACCCAAAATTACCGTTTTGCCCTGTGTCCAAATTGGACGAAAGGGATGTGCTTTTTAGCTATTTTGCTCATTCCGGAAACGTTAGTGATGTTTATTTCAGCATCCGGAGACGTTTGTTCGGAGTTCTTAGTTCCAGGTTCAGTGTCCTTGACATTTGGGCATGTACACTTTACAGATTTCTTGCCAGGCAAGTATACCTTGCCATTGTACTATTTTTTTTACATTCCATATGAGGCATGCATGTTTATTTTCTGTTTATTTAGTTCATTTATTTTAACTGCTATATAAACTGCGCGTCCAAGGAAACTTGGGTGCAACGACGGTGTCGTCGTACTATGTTTTTATTTATGTATATGCATTGGACCTACTTTATGAGACTACCCCATTTTTCATGAGGCATTTATGTTTCATTGGCCATGACACTATTCTTACACGAGTGTGAGTCACATGTAGGACACGGACTTGCGTACTCGGCTGGCCACTGGTACGTATAGGTCGTGCGACGGATAGGGATAACTGCCAATAGAAACTTTGCATGCTAGTAGACCTGGCGGTTATTAGAGGTTTATCGTGTCATGGACATGACATGCTTAGAGCATTGGGTGGGAAGAACAACAAGTACCGCATTTGAGCTCCTTTGTACTTTTTTTTTGTGACGCCCAGATTCTCCGCTGGAGATACGGGTGGTGATGACCCATATATATACATTGGCGGGCCTCCGCCGTTCAAAAGACGACGTGCCTTTGGGCCCCTGGATCTTCAAAAGAGAACCATGCCAAATCCCAGTTTTCAGCCAGATAGCTCACTTGTGGGGAAAGGTGTTCTTAACTGCATTCACTTAGACGGTTAGGCTACCCTAATGGATGTTTATTTTTAGTACTTTATTGGCATGTGCTTTTTGTATCTTGTTACGTCCCTCTGAGGACCTGGTCCCTTTCCAGATATAGATGAGCAGGAGTACCCGCAGGAGTATGGACATGGACCTGACGCTACCTATCAGTCTGAGACGGACTTATCTTCTGATTATATGTGATTCATTGCAGCTGTTTAGAGATTCTAGTTGCTATTCTTCATGAGACATCTTTCTTATATTAGAGTTTATTCTCTTCTCTCTTTAGTAGTTTATTATAGTCGAATTGCAGTGGATTTGTTTCCACCCGACTATCACACTTTGAGATTACTATTTGAGACTGCTTCTTTGATATCCAGTTATTGATTTCCATTTATCTATTACTTGTGCTGTGGATGAGATATAGAACTGCGTGTGACTTGTTGTGACATATATTTTCCACTGTGGATTGGATATTCATGTACAGCGTACGTGTGTATATGGTTTTCATATATTGGAGTTCGTATACATACGACTGGCGTGTCACGTATTTCTAGTCCTACGTATTTTGGGACTGAGGCGTGACATATTTTTGTGGTGGCCCATGCAGGTCAAGAATATATTGTCTCGGTTATGTAACTGTACCGAACAAGCCTGCGTATAGGAATAGAGAATAAGGATCTCATCCACGCTTGATTGAAATTCATCCTTCCTATTTAATACTTGCATCCTGTTTGATTCCTGTACTTTTTCTAATCGTTTCGTACATCAACTGCAGAGAGATGGATTTGCAGAATGGATGTACTGCCGCCGATGGCGACACAACTTCTGGAGTCAATGGTCAGACTCAGGGAGGGACCCCAACGATTCCTAGGCTTCCGGGGCCAGATGAACAGACTCACACCCCAGTTCCATCTGATCTTCCCGCTTCACCTATTGGGAACCTTCCACCTGTCCCAGTACCGCAAGATGGCCAAGCGCAGATGTTCCAATTCTTTCAGATGATGATACAGGAACAGAGGCAGCAGGCAGCCGAGCAGAGGCAGCAGGCAGTCGAGCAGAGACAAGAATTTTTGGCAGCACTGGAGAGGATGGCTGCACATGCTACTGTACCAGCCCAAATACTAGCTCCAGTACCTCGAGCTAGGGTTGGATCAGTAAAGGATTTTGTTCAGATGGGTGCAAGACAGTACAAGGGTACTGAGAGCCCGGAGGAGACTACCAACTGGATCACTCACACGCAGAAGCTACTGGAGGCATCGCAGTTACCCACGGACCTATGGATGACGGGTGTACGGACGCTTCTAGATGGTAATGCTCATCACTGGTGGGAATCCATGGAGCGCCAGTTGGGTACTTACCAGACTTGGGAGCAGTTCTTAGAGTGCTTTGAGGAAAAGTACTTCCCGGACACTGTCAGGGATACCTTGTATGATCAGTTTCTTCACTTAGAGCAAGGGAACCAAACCGTGGATGAGTATGATGCCGAGTTTAGTCGACTCAGCAAATATGGCGCTGCTTTGATACCAAATGACTTGGCTAAGACTAAGAGATTTCATCGAGGACTGACCCAGGAGCTTCAACATTATACAAGCTCGCAGTCCCGAGTCTCTTATGCTGAGCTACTGACAGAGGCCAGATTTCAGAAAACCATTAGCAGAGGAAAAGGAGGTCAGCTGAGGACACAACAAGGATCAGCAAGGATACAGCAAGGACCAGCCAGGACACAGCAGGGAGGACCTATCAGACGTCCCTTGGCACAACAACATCAGCAACACCGAGCAGCACCGTACCAGATTCCGGAGAAACCCCAATGTAATTATTGTGGGAGGACCGGACATGTTGCGAGAGATTGTCGGACCCGCTTGGGTCTGTGTAGGAGATGTGGCTCTGGACAGCACATGGTGAAAGACTGCCACATGCAGCAGACACTTCCACCGCCAGTTCAGAGATTAGCACTTCCAGCACCGAAGCCAGCCCAGCAGATGACCGGACCGGGAGCACCTCGACCCCCAGCAGCAGAAGGATTTCAGAGAGGACCACCGCTACCCACTCAGGAGGAGCAGTATATGAGGACTGGACATGGACAACCACAGAGGAACGGGCGAGCTTTTGCATTGGAGGTAGATGACCTGGATCATGAGGTGGATGTCATAGCAGGTATTACCCTTGCTTTTACTTTTCCTGCTGTGACATTATTTGATACGGGAGCCACCCACTCATTCATATCATCTAGTTTTATTGCCAAACACAACATTGCTTCTACACCATTATCTAGTTGTGTTAGAATTCTAACCGGAGGAGGAGTTGTACCAGTTAGTCGAGTTTGTAGATCGGGCCCTATAGTGATACGTGGTAGAGAGATGAACGCCCAACTCTTAGTCCTTCCTATGCCATCTTTTGATATTGTGCTTGGAATGGACTGGCTAAGCAAGTACCATGCTTTCTTCGATTGCTTTGGAGGAAGCATTCTTTTTAAGGTACCAGGCCAGCCTGAACTTGAGTTTGCCCGAGGATCCACAGAAATCCTTGATGGTATGCAGCTCGCAATGGACGATGTTGTCTATCATCCTATTATTTCAGAATTTCAAGACGTCTTTCCAGAGGATTTGCCAGGACTACCCCCAGACAGAGACGTAGAGTTTTCAATTGAACTAGCACCCGGAGCAGCACCTATAGCATCGTATGTTTACAGACTGGCGAAGAAGGAGATGGACGAGCTGAAGGCACAGTTAAAAGAGCTAGAGGAGAAAGGTTTCATCCGATCGAGTGCATCACCCTGGGGAGCACCAGTGCTGTTTGTACCCAAGAAGGATGGGTCAGTGCGTATGTGCATTGACTACAGAGTCTTGAATGCAGTGACAGTGAAGAACAAATATCCATTGCCACGCATTGATGACCTGTTTGATCAACTCAGTGGAGCTAAGGTATTCTCGAAGATAGATCTGAGATCGGGATATCACCAAGTGAAGGTACGAAAGCAGGATATTCCGAAGACTGCATTCAGAACAAGATATGGACACTACGAGTTTTTGGTCATGCCATTTGGATTGACCAATGCTCCAGCGATCTTCATGGACTTGATGAATCGAGTCTTCCACCAGTACTTGGACCAGTTCGTGGTCGTCTTTATAGATGATATACTTGTCTATTCGAAGAGCCACGAGGAGCACGAGGAGCACCTGCGGATTGTTCTAGAGACTTTAAGGAGAGAGCAGTTATATGCTAAACTCAGCAAATGTGAGTTCTTCTTGGACAGAGTTTCATTTCTTGGACATGTTGTTACAGGAGATGGTATTTCTGTTGATCCAGAGAAGATCTCAGCAGTTGAGACATGGCCTGTTCCTAAATCAGCAGCAGAGGTGAGGAATTTCCTTGGACTTGCGGGATATTACCGACGGTTCGTGGAAAACTTCTCAAGGATAGCGGCTGTAAACCCCCTCACCCAAAATAGATATTTTGTGTATATTTTATATTATTATAGATATTGAATTTCTTTAGAGTATTCTGTTATTTAATTAGCAAATGAATTTCTTGATATATTTACTTATATAAATATTTATTTAGAATCATTTTTAGGTTATTTTAGATTTTTGAAATTGATTAGGATTTATTTGGATATATATAGTCTTAATATTAGATAGATGCTAATTTAGTGTTAATAGATATTAATAAGATTTTATAAATTATTTGTATTATATTTAATTATATTCAAGATTATAAATTATTGAGATAGATTCAAACTCTACTTTAAATTAATTCAAATCCTGAACCTACTAGGAAATCAACTTCATGCATATCCTATCCTTATTTAAATTTATCATAATCCTATCCAAATTAACCAATCCTAGTTGTATTTAATTAAGTAGTCTCCACCATTATAAATACCTCATCCTTCATATTTTTCTTCCCCAAAATTTCTCTCTTTTTCGTCCAAAAATAGCCAAAATTCGTCATAAATTCAGCCTCATTTTCTACTAGTTATGACGAATTAAAAAGACGATATCTCCTAGCTCCGGACTCCAAACGCGCTCCAGTTTTTTTGTTAGAACGATAATGAGGTTAGCTTTCTGATTATATAATTTTTTTTACGAAATTATGAGTATTAAATTCTGGAAAATTCGTAGAGCACAGCATATCCGAAAATAGACGTGTTTCGATATTTTCGCGATTTCGGGAGAACCAGGAATCAGAATCATGAACCGTTTGAAGTTTCGGAAAGCTAATGTCGAGATCATCGACATATATTTTTCCCAGAATTTAATTCGAAGTATTTATATACTGTTAATTCTGTAGAACTTCTAGGTTAGAATTTAACCATCGGTGCACAATACAAAATTTGTATGTGCCATAAATCTCAAACGAATTTAAATTCAGACGAGCCGTAAATTCCAGTATGTTTTTGATGCTGAAATCTACAGGAAATCATGCATGAAAGTCGAGTTTGTATCGGTTGACTTTTTGGTCAACAGATCGCCTCAATTTGCGTGCCATGAGTCTCGAGTTGATAAAATTTAGTTTCTTTGGACAAAATTTAGGAATTAACATAAAAATCAGAATAATAAGATTAAAATATAATTTTAGAGTAATTATTCCAGAATTAAATAAATTAAAATAAATTATCTTTTGACGTGATAAATTTGTAATACATAGGCTATTTGGACTGTGACTTGGACTCTGATTCATACCAGCAGCAGGACCTCAGGCAAGATACCTTGCCAAATTATTTACAGTACTTTGCATGCTATTTATATTTCTTTTTATTTATTTTATTTCTGTATAGTTCTTGCATGTGTAGTTTTCTCCAGTCATTACTATGTATTAGATATGTTGACACACACATGGCACCTAGTATCATGGGAGGACAATCATTAGGCGTATGGGCTTTTAACCACTCTGGTAAACCGTAGTATATAGTTCGCACTACGGGCGTGTGTCGCGCTGGTCGCTACCCCAGAGGTATGTCGATTTCTGTAGAGTCACGCTGGTCGCTACCCCAGAGGTATGTCAATTTTTGATGTTCTAGACGGGTGTGTGAGTTGTGAGGCTTAGATCGAGTAGACTACCCTTGCCCATACGTCAAAAAATTGTCCTTATTTGCATTCATATAGATTGTCTTGTACAGCGTACTTATTTATTTTCAAACCATATGCATGTTTACTGTATTCAAATTGGCTCGTATTTTCTGTATCTTGTTACGTCCCTCTGAGGACCTGGTCCGCTGCCAGGTGTATCTTTTCTTGAGTATTTGCAGGAGTGCAGATTTGGATGGTTACATATGATCCGAGGATGTCTTCTCTTAGAGCTGTGATGGATAGCTGGTATTCTTATATTGTGTTGTGGTGTTGTACTCATATTGTATTTGCTCTTATATTCGAGTTGGTAGTGGATTTGTTTCCATCCAACTATTATCCTTAGATACTTCTTATTGAGATCTAGTTTCATAGATACTGGTTATTTATTTCTATATGATTTTGGTGGATGAGATTTAGATTTTACCTCGTGACTTGTATTATATTTTATACCACTTGTGGATTTTATATTCATATTACAGCGTATGTATGGATTTGGTTTCTATATATTGGAGTTGCCATATCCATGCGGCTGGCATGCTTACGTGTCCTAGTCCTACGTATTTTTGGGACTGGGGCATGACAGCGGCACCTATAACTCGTTTGACTTGTAAGAATCAAGAATTTATATGGACTGACGAGTGTCAAGCAGCCTTCGAAGAGTTGAAGAAACGACTGACTACAGCACCAGTATTGACGATTCCGTCAGGATCAGGAGGTTATGTGATCTACAGTGACGCATCAGCAAAAGGCTTGGGATACGTGTTTATGCAGCATGGCAAGGTGATTGCATATGCATCTAGGCAGTTACGTGTACATGAGAAGAATTATCCGACTCATGACTTGGAACTTGCAGCCGTTGTATTTGCTCTGAAGCTATGGAGACATTACTTATATGGGGAACGAGTGGAGATCTATACAGACCATAAAAGCCTCAAGTACGTCTTCACGCAGAAGGAGTTAAATATGAGGCAACGTCGTTGGCTCGAGTTGATGAAAGATTTCGAGATAGAGCTACATTATCATCCAGGCAAGGCTAACGTGGTAGCAGACGCGTTAAGCCGGAAGCCAGCAGCTTACTTCTTGACAGCACAGAGGGAACTTTTGGAGGACTTGCAAGAGCTTGGCATTGAAGTGATAGTACCCGGAGCAGATGGGACACTAGCCAACCTACAAGTTCAATCATCATTGGTAGAGAGGATTAAGGCAGCTTTGCCTACAGATGCCAGATTCAGGAGACTGAAGGAAAGGACAGAGGCCAGAGAGCAGACCGGATTGCGCATTCACGAGGATGGGACATTACGATGTGGTAATCGTCTTTATGTTCCAAATGGAGAGATTTGACATGAGCTGATGACAGAGGCTCATAGTTCGATCTATTCTATTCATCCTGGAGACACCAAGATGTATCGCGACTTACGACAGCACTTTTGGTGGCATGGGATGAAGAGAGAGAGATAGCTCGCTTTGTAGCTAAATGTCTGGTATGTCAACAAGTGAAGGCGGAGCATCAGAGGACAGCAGGATTATTGCAACCACTTCCGATTCCAGAGTGGAAGTGGGAGCACATCACTATGGACTTCGTCACGGGTTTTACTAAGAGTCCAAGTGGGAGAGATGCAGTGTGGGTAATAGTGGACCGACTCACCAAGTCAGCCTATTTTATACCTTTTAGAGTGGGTCAGTCGACAGAAGCTTTAGCTGATTTATATATGAGGCAGATTGTGAGATTGCACGGCATACCAGTCAGCATTGTATCGGACAGAGATTCGCGCTTCACATCGCACTTTTGGAGGAGCATGCAAGAAAGTCTTGGTACTCGTCTGAAGTTCAGTATATCTTACCACCCGCAGACAGATGGGCAGTCAGAGCGTACTATTCAGACCTTGGAGGACATCTTGAGGGCTTGCATGTTAGACTTCGGAGGATCATGGGAGGACCACCTACATCTTGTAGAGTTTTTTTACAACAATAGCTATCAAGCGAGTATTCAGATGGCTCCGTTTGAAGCATTTTATGGAAGAAAATGTAAGTCTCCTGTGTGTTGGAGCGACGTGGGAGAACATCAGAATCTGGGACCCGAGTTGGTGGTCAACACCGTAGAGACAGTCAAGAAGATTCAGGGATACTTGCGAGCAGCGCAAGACAGGCAGAAGTAGTGGACAGACCTTCATCGTTGTCCCTTGGAGTTCAAAGAGGGCGATCACGTCTTCTTGAGGATATCACCGACCAGAGGCACCATCCGATTCGGAGGGCACGACAAATTGAGTCCAAGGTATATTGGACCATTTGACGTGCTCGAAAGAGTTGGAGAGGTGGCATATCGACTTGCGCTACCACCTTCACTGCAGGGAGTACATGACGTATTCCATGTGTCGCAGCTCAGGCGATATGTGGCAGACAGCAGTCATGTTCTCGACCATTCGGAGATTACCATTGGGCCGAGCTTGTCTTACCAAGAGCAACCCGTGGGAATCCTTGATCGTCGAAAGAAAGTGTTGAGGAACCAGTCTATTCCCTTGGTTCGCGTAGCATGGAGGCATGGCGCACCAGGAGAATCAACTTGGGAGCGCGAGGACGACATGCGCAAGCGTTTTCCGAACCTATTCGCAGACCAAGGTATGAATTTACATTGTTAATTTATATCTTATACCATCCTTGCATTCTATCGTGGCTTAATTTTAATTTCGAGGACGAAATTTTTACAAGTTGGATAGAATATAAAACCCCCTTCCTAGAAAATCATATATACCCTTTATTTATTAATTATTAATTAAATTGTAGTAATTAGATCTAAATAGGAGAAATAGATTTTTAATAATTTTTATGTTAGGTGTTCGGGCACTTAGATGACTTATGGGACCATCAGAAATTTTTCGGAATTTATTTCATGTAGGAGACCCCTTGAGCAGTTGCTAGCCTAATTGTGTGCATTTTTCTAATCTATGAATTTTTCTATGAGTATATATATTATATATATACAAATATATATATATATATGCATATATATTAATAGGAAAAGAAAAGGTTAAGAAAAGATTAAGAAAAGAGTAAGAAAAGAATTAATTAAATAAAGCTACTAATATAATAATAATAATAATAATACTAATAATAATAGCAATGCTTTACTTAGCATTTGCTAAAGACTCCCAACCATCCACCCGTAGCAATTGATCAAGACCGCCCCTTAGTATAACTTGCTGCAACTACTTTAGCAAATTCAGCAAACTTGCTATTGACCCGTAGCAACCTATCAGCAACTTTGTTTGCAAAGACCCGCTAGCCTATTTACTTCAGCGACTTGCCCGACCCTTTGCATCCTTCCAACCCGCATCCCCCTCTCTTTTCCTATAATATTATATATATATATATATATAGTTATATTTTAAAACCCTAACATAAAGCTCCAGACCTCCTCTTCCCATCTAGAGCCGTCACCGTAGCCAGAGAAGCCCCGCCAAGCCATCCAACCATCCCCACGACGCCGACCTCGCGCTGCAGATTCCCACTCGAGGCACCTTCGCTCCGGAGTAATTTCCCGTCGACTCGCTCGACCAAACTCCGTTCCGTCTTCACCGGTATGATCATCCCTTAACCCTCTCCAATATTTGTTTTATAGCCAACCTCGGAAAACGTGTGCCCCTAGGTGAAAAACAGCGCCCAAGTCGGTGCGAGCAGACAGAATTCTGAAATCGCAGAATTCCAGAATGACCACCCATATTGCCGAGTTCGTATCTCCCACCACAGAGATCCGAATTCGGTGATTCTTTTTGATACCTGTAGAATACCTGACCTAGTTTATTTTCTGTTAAATAACCCTATGCTATTAGTTGCTGTGGATATAATGATATTCGTCACAAAACTGCGTGCACCCACTTTTTCCAGTTTTCCAAAAGTTGGAAAATGGAGCGCGCCCCGCCAAACGGGACCGCCCCGCCGTGTGCCAAGTATACCGAATGGTGCACGCAGCGTAACCGGACACGTAAAAATTTGTGGAGACTGATTCGGACGCGTGTGCGCGCCGAAATCGGACCGTATCCACGGACACACACCGTGTCGCAACTTTTATGGAACTCGCACGTATTTTATGCACGCTTGTCAGATTGCGACAAAACTTGCGCCACTGGACTCGTGGTAACGCGCTGGTCCTGTGACCCAATTTTCATGCATTTCTGAGACGGTTGACCAGATCGCCAATTGGCGGGCCCCACAGTTGACTTTTTGGACAAAATTGTGTTCGGCTCATCGAAATCCACAATTGGACATACCGTTGGGTTCGTATTGACATTTAGAGTTGTTTGACCTATAGTTTGTCCCATTTAGAGACTGTTACCCTTGGCACGCTTTTCGGTGCAAAGTGGGCCACACGTGGACCCCACTTTTATCCGAAATTACCGTTTTGTCCTGTGTCCAAATTGGACGAAAGGGATGTGTTTTTTAGCTATTTTGCTCATTCCGGAAACGTTGGTGATATTTATTTCAGCATCCGGAGACGTTTGTTCGGAGTCCTTAGTTCCAGGTTTAGTGTCCTTGACATTTGGGCACGTACACTTTACAGATTTCTTGCCAGGCAAGTATACCTTATCATTATACTATTTTTTTTACATTTCATATGAGGCATGCATGTTTATTTTCTGTTTATTTAGTTTATTTATTTTAACTGCTATATAAACTACGCGTCCAAGGAAACTTGGGTGCAACGACGGTGTCGTCGTACTATGTTTTTATTTATGTATATGCATTGGACCTACTTTATGAGACTACCCCATTTTTCATGAGGCATTTATGTTTCATTGGCCATGACACTATTCTTACACGAGTGTGAGTCACATGTAGGACACGGACTTGCGTACTCGGCTGGCCACTGGTACGTATAGGTCGTGCGACGGATAGGGATAACTGCCAATAGAAACTTTGCATGCTAGTAGACCTGGCGGTTATTAGAGGTTTATCGTGTCATGGATATGACATGCTTAGAGCATTGGGTGGGGAGAACAACAAGTACCGCATTTGAGCTCCTTTGCACTTTTTTTCTGTGACGCCCAGATTCTCTGCTGGAGATACGGGTGGTGATGACCCATATATATACATTGGCGGGCCTCCGCCGTTCAAAAGACGACGTGCCTTTGGGCCCCTGGATCTTCAAAAGAGAACCATGCCAAATCCCAGTTTTCAGCCAGATAGCTCACTTATGGGGAAATGTGTTCTTAACTGCATTCACTTAGACGGTTAGGCGACCCCAATGGATGTTTATTTTCAGTACTTTATTGGCATGTGCTTTTTGTATCTTGTTACGTCCCTCTGAGGACCTGGTCCCTTTCCAGATATAGATGAGCAGGAGTACCCGCAGGAGTATGGACCTGGACCTGACGCAACCGATCAGTCTGAGACGGACTTATCTTCTGATTATATGTGATTCATTGCAGCTGTTTAGAGATTCTAGTTGCTATTCTTCATGAGACATTTATTCTTATATTAGAGTTTATTCTCTTCTCTCTTTAGTAGTTTATTATAGTCGAATTGCAGTGGATTTGTTTCCACCCGACTATCACGCTTTGAGATTACTATTTGAGACTGCTTCTTTGATATCCAGTTATTGATTTCCATTTATCTATTACTTGTGCTGTGGATGAGATATAGAACTGCGTGTGACTTGTTGTGACATATATTTACCACTGTGGATTGGATATTCATGTACAGCGTACGTGTGTATATGGTTTCCATATATTGGAGTTCGTATACATACGGCTGGCGTGTCACGTATTCCTAGTCCTACATATTTTGGGACTGGGGCGTGACAACATGTGACTACCACCAATGCAGCAAACCAAATTCTTTCCAGTCAAAACTTCTACTTTATAGTTCCAGCAAGAAAGAGGAGAAAAAAACTCATCATCTTTGGCAGAGTGGAAAGTCCCTTATCCTTCGACGTAGAGAAACTGGAACCAGAACCAGATACCGGCAAGATGTTACTTTATAGGTACAGCTCTCGAGCCAAGTACCTCATCCTGTAAGACCCCTAATCCTGAAAACCATATTTCTTTAAATTTATTTATAATAGTTATGAGCTAAATAGAGAGAATATATTTTATTTTAATCTTTATTTGAGGTGTTTGTGCATTTAGAGGATTTATAGAGCCATTATAAAATTTTTCTAATTTATTCCATGTAGGAGACCCTTTGGACAGTTGCTAGCTCAACCGTATGCACCAATATAATTCTGAGATTTTTTTGTGAATAGATATGTGTATATATATATATATATATATATATATATATATATATATATATATATATATATAAGTTCCTATTGGATATTGGATATCAAAACCCAAACCCAAACCCACTACCCGCTTGAACCCGGACCCATTAGGAGAGGGAAATATCAAGCACCAGCAGTAGCAAAAGCCTACATTGCTTCTCTTTCTCCGTGCGTAAACCAATTCCACCGCTTAACTCCTTTCTCCGCGCGTAAAGTAACCCCGCGTATATTCATTCCCTTTTTTCGCATGTGACTCATCCCCCACCGCCTCTTTACCTATTATTACAAAACTCTCCTCAACCGAAACCTAAACCAATGAAAGGAAGAAACAGCAGCAGTAGTAGTCTTTGAGACTAAGTATCCCCACCACCTCTTGACCCTATATATATTATAACTCTCTCAAACTAATCCCATTTCTACTTAAACACATATATTGGACGTTGCACTCTACAAAACTTTGCTCGGCAAGAATACCTTGCCATTGTACTATTATTTACATTCCAGCCAATACATGCATGTTTAATTCTCCTTATATAGATGATTTATTTATGTAGATTTTGGACCTACTTTATGAGACCACCCCAGTATCATGTAGCATCAGTAGGTTCATTGGCTGTGACACAATTATTACACGAGTTGTGAGTCTCATATAGATTCTAGACTACGTATTGGGTTGGCCTCCTGTACGTTTGGCCGTGCGTTAGGGATGACTGCTGATAGAAACTTTGTATGCTAGAAGACTTAGCAGTTATTAGAGGTCCATGGACATAGTCTATTGTAGTACGGTGGTCCAATCCTTGTCCTTGTTTGGTTGTAGGATTAGGCTAGGGTACTAAGGATAGGCTATGAACCAGCTTGTGTCATGGATGTGACATGCTTAGAGCATTGGGCGGGGAGGACTACTAGTAGGCGTATGGGACACCCACTTCCTCTATGCAGATTCCATAATCGACGGTTATTATATACATGCACCCTTGTATTGGTGGAATATGTGGCATATACTAGCCAGTTGTCACGATTGGTAAATTATATCAGCATATGTCTAGCCTACACTTTCCATACACACAAAGTTGTCCTCAAGTTACATTTCACTTAGACGGTTAGGCGACCCAGTGGATGTTATTTTCAGTACTTATTGGCATGTTATTATGTATCTTGTTACGTCCCTCTGAGGACCTGGTCCCTTTCCAGATATGGACGAGCAGGAGTATTCACAGGAGTACGGACCTGGACCTGACTCTACTTACAAGACTGAGGAGGTCTTACCCTCAGAGTAGTTGTGATTATTTCTACTGTTTAAAGATTTTATTGCTACTTCAGTATAGTCATTTTGTAGTGGATTTGTTTCCACCTGACTATCAGACTTGATACTCATCTTGATATTCAGTTATATTCCAGCTCTTTATTCCTACTTATTATTTGTGTTGTGGATGAGATGTAGATTGTGTGTGACTTATTGTGACAGTATATTACCACTGGTGGATTACATATTCATACACAGCGTAGGTGTGTATTTGATTTCCATATATTGGAGTTCATATACATACGGCTGGGCGTGTTACGTATTCCTAGTCCTACATATTTTGGGACTGAGGCGTGACATATTTTTAGTGGTGGCCTATGCAGGTCGAGAATATATTGTCTCGGTTACGTAACTGTACCGAACAAGCCTGCGTATAGGAATAGAGTATAAGGATCTCATCCACCCTTGACTAAAACCTCATTCTTCCTTTCAACCATCCTATGTTTGGATAAAATAAAGTTTTATGCCAAGAAACCCTTTACCCTGTGACCAGACCCATTACCCTTATTAGCGTAAAAGCCAAGTGACTGTTGTTGGCGTAAAAGCCAAAAGACTGCCTGGTTGGTGTAAAAGCCAAATGACTGACTTGTTGGCATAAAAGGCCAAACTATGAAGAAGATTACCTCCTTTACGCTGTGGTTATGACAACTGCCATCCACGTTTCCTTAGTCTTTTAAATCTACGTATGACACGTCATGCAAGCCACGTAGGTCAATTGCCCTGCGTAAACTTGATGATTCCTGAATAAATAGATAACCAACGTAGAGTGGCCTGATTGGGCATAAAATATAAGGCAGCGTAGAATAGCTTGATTAGGCGTAAAATGTAAGGATAGTGATGAGAGCGTATTTGTCACAGCCTTAGCTCTCCCAGCCATGACCAAATCTCGTGCATTAAATGTAGAGATATGCCTCGAGCCCCGTATCAGAAATAGCTTTTGACGTGGCATCTGATTTTTGTCTTATCTTGAGCGTAAAAAATTATTTCGGACTTGAGCGTAAACGCGCATTTTATCAAATGCAAAATAGACAACGTATTCAGAAAACTCTATTTTCTTTCTCTTACATGCGTAAAAACGACTTGTATCCAATATGTCACTAAATGATAACCTGGGTCTCTGTGCAAATCATCATCACAGCCGACCTCTCGATCATCGTGCAGTAGTTTTGTCAGAGGTCAGGTTCACTGATTTGTCTAACAAATTCATCCGAGAAATACGAAGAGTTTCTCGTACGACTTTACGCTGCAACGTATTTCAGATTTTACAGATCTCTTTACGCAGGAAATCTTTTACGCAGACTCTTACGCAGATAGATTTTACACAGACCTTTTTTGAAAACTTTACGCAGGAAGTATAAAGATATTTTACGTGCAGACTTTACGCAGCATATGCTATACGCAGCATATATTTTACGCACAGATTTTCTACGCCAACTTTACACCGGCAGACTTTACGCCAGACAGTTTTGAAACTTTATTTTACACCGACAATTTTGAATCTCTATTTTACGCCAAATTACCTCGATTCTTTGCTTTACGCGGACAACTCTGAAGTCTTACTTTATGCCAAACTATCTTGAAGCTCTGCTTTACGCAGGAAGCTTAACAACCTATTTACGCCAACCACTTTGAAGCCCTGTTTTAAGCAAGAGAGACTTCATTTATGTTGGGGGGGTTTGATTGTAAAATACGCTGACCATTCCCCAGCATATTTTATGCTTCTACATTCTATCTAATGCTTGCATCTTGTTTGATTTCTGTACTTCTTCTAAACGTTGTGTACATCACCTGCAGAGGGATGGATATGCAGAAGGGATGTACTGTCACCGATGGTGACACAACTCCTGGAGTCAATGGTCAGACTCAGGGAGAGACCTCAACGAATCCTAGACTTCCAGGACTAGATGGATAGATTCATAATCCAGTTCCATCTGATCTTCCCGTTCCACCTAATGGAAACCTTCCAGTCTCATCAACACCGCAGGATGGCCAGGCTCAACTGTTCTAATTCTTCCAGATGATGATACAAGAACAGAGACAGCAAGCAGCAGAACAGAGACAGGAGTTCCTAGCAGCACTTGAAAGGATGGCTGCAAGGACTATTGTACCAGTTCAAGCACTAGCTCCAGTACCTCGAGCTAAAGTTGGTTTAGTAAAAGACTTTATACAGATGGGTATGAAGCCGTACAAAGGCATTGAGAACCCAGAGGAAACTACCAGCTGGATCACTCACACTCGAAAATTATTAGAAGCCTCACAGCTACCTGCAGACCTATGGATGATATCTGTAAGGACGCTTCTAGATGGTAATGCTCATCACTGGTGGGAATCCATAGAGCGCCAGTTGGGTAAATACCAGACTTGGGAGCAGTTCTTGGAGTGCTTTGAGAGGAAGTACTTCCCGGAAACCATTAGAGATGCATTATATGATCAGTTTCTCCACCTAGAACAGGGGAACAGAACAGTGGATGAGTATGATGCTGAGTTTAGTCACCTCAGTAAATATGGCGCTGCTTTGATACCAGATGACTTGGCTAAGGCTAAGAGGTTTCATCGTGGACTAACTCAGGAGCTACAACACTACACTAGCTCCCAGTCCCGAATCTCTTAAGCCGAATTTCTGACAGAAGCCAGATTGCAAGAAACCATCAGCAAAGGAAAGGGAGGTCAGCTGAGGACACAACAAGGAGGACCTATCAGACATCCTTTAGTTCAGAAACAGCAGTACCAGCACCAAGCAGGACCATACCAGATCCCAGAAAAGCCCCACTGCCATCATTGTGGGAAACACGGACATATTAGGAGGGACTGTCGACTTCGCTTAGGACAATATATGAGATGTGGTTCCGGACAGCATATGATGAAAGACTGTCCTATGCAACAAGCATTGACACTTCCACCGCCAGCACAGAGGCTAGCACTTCCAGCACCAAAATCAGCTCAGTAAATGAGAGTTCTTCTTGGACAGAGTTTCATTTCTTGGGCATGTTGTTACAGGAGTTGGTATGATAACTGTAAAGATTGGAGAAGTCTTACCTTTTTTATAAACTTGAACTATTTTGTAACATCTCTCATCATAATCTAGTGCATTCTTATTTTCTGAACTACCTTGACTTATGCTGTTGTTACAGCCTAGTTTTGCAAGCTAAATCTTTTATCGAGCTTGTTCATGACATATGTGTTATTGGGGCCTGATCAACCACACTAATACAAATTGTCTAATCAGAATCAGTGTATTATGGTCTAGCTAGACATAGTGCGCTTGGTTCGCCCTTTGCAAATACTACTTTACATGGATTGAAATATGTAGTAATTAGTAGACGAATATACTTGTTCCTAGATATGTCTGGCATATCGTATCAATTACATAACTGTACTGATACGAGCATGTAAATAGGAAGTACCAAAATATAATTTCAACCCGCAACCGCCTTGACGATTCCATATTTGAATTCTTTAAAAACTCCTTGAACCTTATACTTGTATTCTATCACCTTCACCTAGAATTCTTTATTATTATTCTCCGTCTTCCCTTACTTCGAAAGGACGAAACTTCGTGCTTGGTATAAGTTGATATACAGATAGTACTAGATATACCCCGTAGGCCAATCACATTATCTGATGATTACTCCCCGTAATAAAGGGTATATCATAAGCGATATATTTTGTGTAATCTTTGAGGATTGAATAACACGATTAAATAATTTGAGGAATAATTTTCTTGGATGTATAGCCTATTGTGATAGATGGATAAAATCTAAGTTGGGTAGATATTGCATTAATATGTGATCAAGAGAGATTAGATAGAGAGACCCCTACCCTATTTTAATTTCGAGGACAAATTTTTTATAAGTTGGGTAGAATATAAGACCCCTAATCCTGAAGACCGTATTTCTTTAAATTTATTTATAATAGTCATGAGCTAAATAAAGAGAATAGATTTTATTTTAATCTTTATTTTAGGTGTTTGTGTATTTAGAGAATTTATAGAGCCATTATAAATTTTTTTTAATTTATTCCATATAGGAGACCCTTTGGACAGTTGCTAGCTCAACCGTATGCACCAATATAATTCTGAGATTTTTCTGTGAATAGATATGTGTATAAAAATATATATATATAAAAGTTCCTATTGGATATTGGATATCAAAACCCAAACCCAAACCCACTACCCGCTTGAACCCGGACCCATTAGGAGAGGGAAATATCAAGCAGCAGCACTAGCAAAAGCCCACTTTGCTTCTCTTTCTTCGCGCGTAAACCAATTCCACCGCTTAATTCCTTTCTCCGCGCGTAAAGTAACCCCGCATATATTTATTCCATTTTTCAGCATGTGACTCATCCCCCATCGCCTCTTTACCTATTATTACTAAACTCTCCTCAACCGAAACCTAAACCAATGAAAGAAAGAAACAGCAACAACAGTAGTCTTTGAGACTAAGTATCCCCACCGCCTCTTGACCCTATATATATTACAACTCTCTCAAACTAATCCCATTTCTACTTAAACACATATATTGGACGTTGTACTCTACAGAACTTTGCTCGGCAAGTATACCTTGCCATTGTACTATTATTTACATTCCAGCCAATACATGCATATTTAATTCTGCTTATATAGATGATTTATTTATGTAGATTTTAGACCTACTTTATGAGACCACCCCAGTATCATGTAGCATCAATAGGTTCATTGGCCGTGACACAGTTGTTACACGAGTTGTGAGTCTCATATAGATTCCGGACTACGTATTGGGTTGGCCTCCTGTACGTATGGCCGTGTGTTAGGGGTGACTGCTGATAGAAACTTTGTATGCTAGAAGACTTAGCAGTTATTAGAGGTCCATGGACATAGTCTATTGTAGTACGGTGGTCCAATCCTTGTCCTTGTTTGGTTGTAGGATTGGGCTAGTACTAAGGATAGGCTATGAACCAGCTTGTGTCATGGATGTGACATGCTTAGAGCATTGGGCGGGGAGGACTACTAGTAGGCATATGGGACACCCACTTCCTCTATGCAGATTCCACACTCGACGGTTATTATATACATGCGCCCTTGTATTGGGGGCATATGTGGCATATACTAGCCAGTTGTCATGATTGGTGAATTACGTCAGCATATGTCTAGCCTACACTTTCCATACACACAAAGTTGTCCTCAAGTTATATTTCACTTAGATGGTTAGGCGACCCAGTAGATGTTATTTTCAGTACTTATTGGCATGTTATTATGTATCTTGTTACGTCCCTCTGAGGACCTGGTCCCTTTCCAGATATGGACGAGCAGGAGTATCCACAGGAGTACGAACCTGGACCTGACTCTACTTACCAGACTGAGAAGGTCTTACTCGCAGAGTAGCTGTGATTATTTCCACTGTTTAAAGATTTTGTTGCTACTTCAGTATAGTCATTTTGTAGTGGATTTGTTTCCACCAGACTATCAGACTTGATACTCATCTTGATATTCAGTTATATTCCATCTCTTTATTCCAACTTATTATTTGTGATGTGGATGAGATGTAGATTGTGTGTGACTTGTTGTGACAGTATATTACCACTGGTGGATTGATATTTATACACAACATACGTGTGTATATGATTTCCATATATTGGAGTTCATATACATACGGCTGGGCGTGTTACGTATTCCTAATCCTACGTATTTTGGGACTGGGGCGTGACACATCCATAAGATGGGATATGATCTGAAAGTCTCAAGGGGCTTGAACAACGACAAAGGTCAGGCTCCTGCAGGGAAGCCCGAGGATTACTACCATAAGACCAAGCATAGCTTAGGGTATGTCACGAATCCCACAACCCCCGAAGGTTCGGAGGAAGAAGATGAGTTACACTCTCATTCTTCAGAATCTTTCTTTTGGGACTCGGACATCAGTATCGGGAAGATACTCAAACAAACGTTATATGACAATATGGTGCCAAATGACCCTAAGGAAGACGGCGAAGATCCACCTGAAATTTTTAAAGTATAATCGTGGGTCCAACGCCTAAATGCGCAATGGGAGATATGATTTAAACAACGAGAACCACTCACTGAGGACGAAGTCGTACAAATCGATCTGGGCGAGAATCCTCTCTTAAACCTATTTTTATCAGCAAGAGTCTACCAAATGAGGATCGAGAATTCCTGCTACAGCTTGTCAGGGAAAATATCGATGTATTTGCATGGAGTTACGAAGATATGCCGGGTCTGGACCCCCAAATTGTGGTCTACAAACTCAACATCTTGTCGAACGCTAAGCCGGTCAAGCAATAACAACGACGGTTCAGGCCGGACATCATGAACATCATCGAAGTTGAAGTTAACAAACCGATAGCAAGTGGATTCGTCCGCGAAGAATAACATCTGGATTGGGTAACCAACATCGTGTCCTTCCCCAAAAAAGAACGAGAAGATCCTGATCTGCATTGACTTTCGTGATCTGAATATGGTATGTCCTAAGGACGAGTTTCCCCTTCCGATCACAGATATAATGATCGACAATACTTGTGGCTTCGAACGCATGTCCTTTATGGACGGATTCTCAGGCTATAATCAAATCAAGATATTTCTTTATGACGAAAAGTACACATTATTTCGTAAGCCGATAGGAGTGTACTGCTACACAGTCATGCCCTTCGGTTTAAAGAATGCAGGTGCTGCATACCAGCAAGCTATGAGCACCACCTTCCACGAATATTTACTCAAGATGGTGGAGTGTTAAGTTAATGACATTGCCGTCAAGCGTCGCTCCGAAGATAATCACCTCCGGGACTTGAAGACTGTGTTCGACCTCATGCGTGCGCACCAGCTCAAGATGAATCCTACAAAATTCTTTCTAGGAGACTTCAGCGGCAAATTCCTAGGTTTTTTCATAACTTCGAAGGGTATCCACTATTTGCGAAGAAAAGTTTATATGAAACTTTTATATTACAAACTATTAAAAAGAAAAAAGTACAAAAAGATCTTAAACAAAAATCTAAGTACAGTTGATTCTGAAAAAGTATAGCTGTGGAGATCTGATCTGTGGACGATCACTTTACTCCTTGGACCACTCAACGACGAAGAAATGCACACGACGACAAAGAAATATAAAAAATATTGTGAACAACTTGGAGAGTTGAACAATAAGAAAGCTTTGCAACAACGGCACGAGAAGCTTCTATTTTTCTCCTTTTGTTCTTGAATTTCAAAGACTTGAGAATTCTAGCCTATTTTTTCTCTCTGTCTATGTCCCTCCTATGGATGTACTGATCATGTATTTATAGATTTTAGAAGCGGTTATGAAAGTGTTCGTGCACTTTGGACAGTCTGCACTATTTTATCATTGTCCGCGCACTTTTGGTGGACTAACACCCCACGTTCTGAATGGGTGGGTGCACAACTTATTGCCTGCTTGACACGTAGCTTCCTATACGAGGAAAGCATAGGTCATGGGGACAGTTATTTATACACTTTTCATGAGAAGTACAACATGTAAGACACACACTCATAACTGCTCATTGTCAGTTAAGATAATAGGCTCACTTTAGAAGTGGTCTAGAGACTGGCACATTTTTGGAAAGATTAGCACTGTGGCACATTTTTGAAGAAATATGCACAGCGACGTACTGTTTAGGATAATAAACGAGAAAAGATTTGATGAATGCGAAAAATGAGGTCTTGTGCGAAGACCCGCCCTTCTTTTATGTTTACAAACAAGATTGTACAAATTTGATCCTATACGGGGATGTCTAAGTATAATTTATTTAATCTGGGTGAATATTGCTATAGGTGTCTGATCTGCAGTCGATCACTTTAGCCCTTGGACCACACGATGTTGAAAAAGTACCGTGGAAGACAGGTAGCAGCTTCGAAGGTTGCTAAAGAGGGTGGATGCCCGATGCCAAAGTCGTCGATCCCTTCTCTTTGCCTGAGCTCCGGATTCTCCTCTCTCTCTCTCTCTCTCTCGACCGTTGGATCTGGTACTAGATCTTTGGATCAGTTTTCAGACCTAACTTCTTCGACCCTCCAATTTGTCGACCTTGTTCCTCATTGATAGAGGTCTCTATTTATAGAGTTTTAGTGACAATGACCACACAGTCGATGTAGAAACCGAGTGGTGGAAAGTACAGCACCCTTTTACATGACGGTTTAAAATAACCAATGCCTGCGTATAAATGACCTTTTGAGTGAGCATGTGACGCACGTCCAACTAAGGGACAGAACGCGTATATCTGCTATGAAGATCACGGCGTAGAAGCCACGTAGGTAGTTATCCCTTGTGTAGAAGAGGTTGGCGTAGAAGCCAAATGACTATCACCATGGCATAGAAGCCAAGTAGGCATAGAAGCCGAGCAGGCGTAGAAGCCGAGTGGTCATAGAGGCCGAGGAGGCGTAGAAGCCGAGTGGGCATAGAAGCCGAGTGGTCATAGAAGCCGAGTGGTCATAGAAGCCGAGCAGGCGTAGAAGCCGAGTGGGCATAGAAGCCGAGCAGGCATAGAAGCCGAGACGATGTGGACGTTTTAGCCAGAATTATGACTCTTGGAGATATAATCAAATCTCTTACATTAAATACAGAGATCTGCCCCCATCCTGTGCATTAAATACAGAGGCCTGTCTTTAAGATTTGCCATCATTCTGCTCATTAAATGCAGATACGCGTCTCGAATCCTGTACGAAGAGTGACTGCTGATGTGGCGGTCTGTTTGCCTTCTGCGGAGCGTAAGAAGCTCACGTCTGCCTGTGTAAAACTGGACAGCGTATTCCTTTATATGCGTAAGAGTAGTTTGCGCAAAGGGGATGCCACTAAACGACGGTTCGGTGATATTTAATCAAATCTCCTGCATTAAATACGGAGATCCGCCATTATCCTGCTCATTAAATGAGGAGGCATGGTTTGAAGGTCTGCCACCCTTCTGTGCCTCAAGTGCAGAGACGTGCCTTAGGCATCTGTCAGTATTCGGTACTTCAAATGCAGAGACCTGCCTCAAGAAACTGTCACCGCTCTGCACATTAAATATAGAGACGTGCCTCGAGCCCTGTACGAAGTACAGCTTTTGACATGGCAAGCTGTTTGTCTTCCGTGGAGCGTAAACAGCTCACATCTGCCTGTGTAAAACAAGGCGGCGTATTCCTTCGCATGTGAAAAAGTGGTTTACGTAAAGGAAATGGCAGTAAATGACAGCCTGGGTTGCAGTGCCGCGCCATCATGATACCCGTCGCTTGGGTTGTCGTGCAGTACTCTTTGTCAGGAGTCCAGACGTCAGGTTCATTGCATGATCTGACAGGTTCATTTTGAAGAATACGAAGCGTTCCTCGTACACTTCAATGCTGCATTAAAAGCGGATGAGTTTTACGCCATATAGGCGATGTAGCACCTCTTTTAGGCTGAAGCAGCCTGGTCACATTGTACTACGTGGATGGTCCTTAAGCTTATTATTTTTTTATGCTATGCTCAGTGGAGAAGCTCTGTTGCAAGTTAATGGCTCTGAGGTCATCTTTTTACGCTGCCCTGTATGAACATGCTGCGTATAGCTATCCAGCATATTTTTTATGCTTCTATAAGACCCCCTTCAAAGCTTTTAAATTCCTCATAATTTGAAACACTTTGAATGAAGCATGAACCGTTCCTCGTAACTCGAAACGCTCTGAGTGGAGCCTGAAATGGTCAAGCCTGACACGTTCTTTCATGGCTGACTTTATGGCGGAGTTATTAGGGATCGGTGCTCTTTCTCGCCTATAAAAAGGCTGAGGAGTTCTCCTGTTCTTCCCACACTTCCTTCACCATACAGAGATGATGGCCGGAGTTCGTCGGGTCGACTTGAGGAAGAAGGAGATCATGCTCTTCCAGCATGTAAGGAGCCAAAAAAGACGGCGTCTTCGAGCAAATATCCTCTGCAACGATGGATCATTGAAGGATATCATAGCCTCCTTTGCTCGGGATAATCAGCAACTTTGTATGGTGGTTCTTCGGGAGAGAAGAAGGGTCGTATTTGACCAGGCAGCTTACAAGCGGTACCTTCTCCCATTACCTCCGTGGCGCTGGATATAGGCAAGCAGATTTACTCTGCTTTCCTTCTGTTGGAGGATGGGTCTATGCCCAGTTTTGTATCCTCCCGCCGTTGATCATATGTCAGTCATTTTATGGTCAACGATTGGCTGCTAGAGGATGAAGAATGCCGCCCATGCGAGAACCTGGCTGAAACAGATTCTGGGCGCGATCTTTAAAATAAAAAAGAGAAACCCTTCGTAGACGAGATTTTCCTCATATGTAACCACGAAAATAGAGAAAAACCCTTGTAGACTGGATTTCCCTCATATGTAATCATAATTTTAATAAGATCGTCTTTTTCTTCATATGATCATGTTGCCATACTTTGCTGTGAAGTCTGAATATGTGTAGCTTCGACACGTCTGATTCTTTATGCTGACTCTGTGTAGAAAGAGTGCTAGGTCCTGTCCTGTCTTTTACGTATAACTAAGGATGCGCAGAAAGTCGCTTAGCAGTCGAGTGTTCGAACTGTCCTGCTGTTAGGAACCACGTAGAATTCTGAACTGTTCTTTTACTTCTGATAAACAGAATTTTTTGTTCAGATCGTCGTCTTCAAGAATGATTTCTCGAAAATCCCTTGGAACAGGGCGAGAACTGGCTGTCAAACTGAGTCGCCATCTTGATTTTGTAGACAAAATATTCAGACTTGATTCTGGATGAACTTTGAATCGACCCCTGAAGAAGAGTAATTTTCAATGTTGAACTCTGTATGCTTCGGGTACTTAGGGTATCTTGAGGTCAAGAAGGAGTATCTTCTGTGTGAACTCCTGTAATTGACCGCCTTAAGAATCGTTCAGATGTACTGTACTGGCCTGCGCATCTTTCAGATGTGCGGAAAGTCGTGGAGCGTGAAATCATAAGTTTGTTGCCTTTGAGCGTAAAAAGCCACCGAGCATGAAATCATATACTTGTAGTTCCTGAGCGTGAATTCGTAGGTTTGTAGCCTCTCGAGCATAAAAGCTACCGAGCACAAAGGCATCCGGGCGTAAAACTATAGACTTGTAGCCATTGGAACGTAAAACCATAGATTTGTAGCTGTCGAGCGTAGAAAACTCCTTGGTGCAGAACTGTAGATTTGTAGCTTCTGAAAAGAAAATCTTCCGAGCGTGATGTCATGGATCTGTTGCCTCTGAGCGTAAAATGCCACCGAGCGTGAGATCATAGATTTGTAGCTGCTGAGCGTGAAGTCGTAGGTTTGTAGCCTCTCGAGCGTAAAAGCTACCGAGCACAAAGGCATCCGGACGTAAAACCATAGACTTATAGCCTGTGAGCGTAAAACCGTAGATCTGTAGCTGTCGAGCGTAAAAAAACCCTTAGCGTAAGAACCGCGAATCATCCTCGCACGAAAACTTTTCGAATTCGCTGACTGTCCGCCTTCTCTGAGTAAATAGGCTGACGTAGTACCCAATCATAACCGAGTATTAATTAGGAGATTTGGTTCGGGATTCGAGGAGTCCATCCGAACTCTATATATACCCCAAGTTTCTGAGAAAAAAAACTTTTCAGCCGTCTTCTGCGAAAGAAAACCTTCGTCTGTTCGAGTTCTTCTTCGTTTCTTCTCCGAGTATTTCGAAGTTTTCAGTAATGGCCTCGAAACAATCCTCCTCCACTAAGGGAAAGAAGGTTGATTCTTCTTCTCGTTCTTCTGCTCAAGTGAGAGCGTCTTCGGTCAGGCAAGGCGAACATCCTTCTGAGCGAAGTATCCCGCCGACGAGCAGTGCACCTGGCCTAAAAGGTAGAGCATTTGGGATGAAGAAGAACGACCGAAAATCCTTCGCACATATTGTACGTGACCGTGCTAGGTCGTCTCCTATGCTGATAGCCTCTTTGAGAAAGATGATGCACAGAGACGTTTCATATTTTACACCCATATTTCTAATGTGTCAGCACAAAAACTCCATATTTCGCAGTCCGACGCACAAGCTTCGACTGTCGGAAGTTGGCGTATAAAATTTGAGTGTTACGCTTCTAGATGAAGATTCTGGCATAATACCTCAATTTTATCAGTCTGGCGTAAAGCACAGACTGTATACTGCCAGCCTTGAACTTTATGCTTTTAGAAATGGATTCCAGCGTAATGGTCAAGTTTTTACGGTCTTGGCGTAAAGCACAGACTGTTGATTTTTGGCGTGTGTTGCAAGATCCGTAATGTCTAGTTATAGGAACTGACATATTTTTCTTGCACTCTTGCAGTTGACTTGTATGTGTCTCCGCTAGCCGATGTGATGGGTTCTGCCGCAGGGATGCTGCACTCCAACTATCTGGAGGATCTGTCACACGTGACATTTCCTATCTCCGGGCCGTAGTATCCTGAAGGAAGGGAGATTCTGATATCGGCTCAGGGCGAGCGAATGCTGCTGAGCATGATCAACGGGGAGCCCCTGACGTATATAGACGGGGACCAATACATAAAGCCGGCCTTGCTCTTCGGGGACATGATTGACAAGCAGTCCCAGACGAAGCCCAAGAGAGAACTCTGGGTTTTCCCTGCCGGGAGCTTGGTTTTGTATCTGCCCAAGATGCCGAGAGACTATCCCATCTCGGCTTTCTTTTATGCCACACATTCCAGGAAGATGTCGTGGACGCTGACTCCCGATCTTCACGGTAGGCCGGGGAAGATCTTTCATCTGAAAGGAGCTGACCAGGGGTCATTTGTCAGCCGTCCTTCCGGCAATGTGACGGTGTTCAGGGGACTGTACCCGGGCAGCGTCCCGAGTGAAGATAACTTGGTGATCCAGCCGGTCCAATTACCGACTTTCTGCAATGATTTTATGGGGCACGGGGGAGTATACCCTAAGGTGAACCCTCGGTGCGGTGGGTGGATCACCCCGTCAAACCTTCGATGGGCTCGCTTAGCTGATTGGGCCTTGAAGCATTTTCAGACCGAGTTGGAGAACATTAGTCTGTTTGCAGCTGTGAGTGCTACCAGTATTGGGTTACCTCCTAACCCCAACCTGTTCCTGGCGCTGATGGAGCGATATATTTCGCTCATCGGGACTTTTGCCACTCCACTGGGGGAGTTAGGATTGGCCCTCCATGAGATGGCAGAGATCTCGAGACTGTCGATGGGGGATACTCCATATGAAGAGTATGTTCCCACGAATCGGGAGCTGGGGGATTCGGACTCTCGGGTAGTGGAGGTCTATCAGGAGCTGATGTGCCACTACCTCGCCTGTACCACTTTTTATGATGAGCCCTCAGATTTGGCTCACATCAGCAAATGGACGTCCTACCTCTTCTTTTACCGGTCCAGGACTGCTAAGCCGGAGAAGGTATTGGAGGGCAAGGATCTGCCTGTGAATCCTCTGAGCGTGCTTAATGCTCAGGTAGTCAACGATCTCATAGTGGATGCTGGGGCTCCGGACTTGATCCTCGACGAAGGGATAGGACAGTACCCTGTAGGCACTAAGGCCTATAGTTATTTGTGGCGCTGCCGCAGGCCTCTGTCCAGGGAAGCTCAACTGGCTGGCTTCCTCTCCATATGGCTGTGCCGAGTGGTGGTACCTGGCGTCGCATCTGCGGACCGTATTCACCGCAACACGCTGTGGCCTGCAGTGCGTCTGGTGTTCGGGGCAAGACTGGGCTTGCTCTCTGCCATGGTGTGTCGCATTCAAGCCGGCCTGAGGGCCATGACTGACGGGCTGCTCGCCGATGAGACTCGGCGTGATAGCTTTCCCAGGATAGAATTACCATACCTATATCTGATGGGATGGTTAATTCTTCATAACCCCAGGGTTATGTCTCCCGGCTCCGACAGTAGTTCGGGGACTAGTTTCCTGTTGAACTACCAGAAGTCTTCCTGGAACGTGACCATGGTTCTAGACTGTCGGCGGGAGCTGGGCTTCAACCACAGTTGGAAGTTTTTCTGCACTGTCTCCTCCGTACATCGCAATCAATCGGGGATTAGGCTTGAAGATTCTGGTAGAGAGAAGACCAATCTTTCTCCTGAAGCTTTTAATTGGTTGGTCTGCATTAGACCTTCCCATCTACTGTACAGGAGTGAAGAACATTGCTTCTTGGAGCCCTACCTGTCTAGTCGGTTTGCCCGGCAGTTTGGGTATGATCAGTTGCACGTGGGCAACGCCGTCACCATCTTCCGGTCCAGGGGTGGACTCATTGATGGAGCGAGAGGATGGCGATATTTTCTCACGGGTTGCACTGGAGCAATTTTTACCGTGCCGGTTATTACACTCTCCACGGAGCTGCGCATCATGCACTCGTATGCCCAGTTCTATGTGGCAACGAACACCTTCCATCACGATTTTGACATGCATGGAAGTTTTAGAGTGCCCTCCTCCAAGTCTGGGGGAAGAGTCGAAGTCCCCTCGGTCTCTTCCGACGAGGGTGAGGAGTTTGTCAATCCAGATGAGCCTCTGGTGGCGGTATCGAGGGGTGAAGTTTCTCTGCCTGCAGGCCCTTTGGTGATTTCTGGGAAGCGAAGGGCCCCTACTCCGAAGAAGACTTCCCCTCGTAAGAGGAAGAAGAAGATGATTAATCATCCTCTCCGGATCCTTGGTGTTGAGGCTCCTGGAAGTGAGCTTGCATCTCCCCCTATTGGGGATGATTCTTTGATTGGGGGTTCCTCGCCTTTTAGAGAGGGACCCTCTAATGTGTCGGCTGGTGGTGCCGGAGAATCTCTGCTGGAGGCTGCTGTCGCTGCTACTGCTTCAGGTAGTGGAACGAGGTCGCCTTCGGGGCTGAGAATACCTTTATGCGGATCGACATCGGGAGAGACTCCTGCTGTGTCTGCCAGTGCATCTGGCAAGATTCCAGCCGATGAGCCTCGGTCGAAATTTGACGAGGACTTGGAAGAGCATTCACCGGTGCTTCTTAGAGCACCCCCTTCTCCAGGTATAATAGCTTGCCTAACATCATTAAGGAATGATTTAGCTGTACAGGCTGCAGATACGACATATATGCCGTTGGCCATGGGTAAATGTCGTCTTCACGCCTTTTCTTTTAGGAAAGTTAACATTATGCTGATATTAACTTCCTTTTGTCCTCGTTTCAGGGGAAGACCTCTTCGGGGAGGGCAGTGTAGATGTGACCTTTGGCTTTGGCGGCGACACGGATGTGGCTGATTTTGAAGAGGAAGCATCTTCGGGTGCCGGCTCGCCTGTCGACGAGGTTCCGATATCTCAAGAGGAGGACGAGCCTGTCATTGCGACTATGCCTCCTTTGAGTATGCTGGTATCTTTGTCCGGTGTTGGCGCTTCTTCTTTCGTCGTACCACCTATTGAGGCGACGGCCGTGGCAACATCGTCTGCGATTGTTCTCGGAGGGAGATTCACCAATATCGAGGCCACCCCCAGTATCCAACCGGATCTAGCTGTGCTGATCGGCCAGTACACTGATATCTTCTACACCATTTTAAAAATGTTAATATCAAGGGTGTTGGCGAAGAATCTGAGCTTTGCGTCGCTGAAGAGGTCCTCCCAATCCGCGATAATGCCAATCCGAGAATTCGACGACACTGGGCTAGCTGAAACGCTGGAAGAGATAGTTAATGGTTTGGAACAACCTATTAACGAATACTTGCAGCTAGCTCAAGACAATATTGAAGATCTGGTCCAGGCTAGATACGACTCCATGACTGCGCAGCTTGCCAAACAGATGGCAGGCGTAAATAAATCCATCCAGACACACCAGCAGGAGATGGATGAAGGAAAAGTCGTCCTGGAGGAGACCATTGCTCTTCTAACGAAGTGCCAGGCCGAGCACGAAGGGAATATAGCGAGGGTCCTCAGGCTGGAAACGAAACTCGCTCAGGCAAAAGAGTGGGCTTCCCAGTCGTCGGAAGCTCTAGCTGTGGTGGATAGCCGATTGGGCATAGCACAACAGAACTTGGCGTGTGCAGATGTCGCTCGTGCTGGTTTTCTTCGGGCTAGAGCCGAACTGTCCCTTATGAGTAATGACGAGGCACGAAAAAAAAATGTGCTTCAGGGCATCAAATTAGGCTTTCAACTCCCGTACTGCTGCATCGAATCTTCAGCCGGTGGCGGGACCACGGAGTGATGAGGAGTTGATTGCATCGCGACCCCGGTGGAAGGTAATACATTCTCCGAGTGAGGAAGCGGAGGAACTGCTGACTCCTGATCTAGAGCAGGCTCTTGGACCGTGTTGGATGGTGGTAAGTCCACCCCCACGCGTATCTGAGTTGGAGGAGACGATGTTGGCGCCATGGCAGCTGCGTGTTGAGTTAGCATCATCTGGTGCATGTTCTCCATCATGGATTGTATTTCCTTCAGAGACGTCTCTAGTATAGTAATGCGCTGCTCAGTATTCCCGAATGGGGAAGCTTCCTCGTGTTCATCTCCAATGGCATAAACTCCCCTCTCCCTGGGTGTCATTGAAAGATTAGTATAGGTCTCTGTAGAAGTTGACTCTATACTTTCGGCGTCTGATTCGGGAGACTGGCGACCCCCGACATCGGAATCAGAAGAGTACGAAGCTGGCTGTTGCGACCTTGAACGAGTGTTTTGGAACACCCCAGCTTCGGTGTTCCTAAGGAGCATGTTGAATCCCCTTCGGCTCGGAGTTCTAGAGGGATGACATCTTGAGCCTGACCCTCCTCTAGGTACGTGTGAAGCCATGTTCACAGATGCATGCATGGGCTCTTCTTCTTGGAAAGATGGAGAGTAGCTCAACCGGTCGAAAATCGATCGTTTTGCTTCAGAACAGCAACAATTAATTACAATCCTATGACTATTACAATAGTGCTCGCTATGAGGCGTAATAGACATGCTAGAAGATCCCCTCTCCCTGCACTTCTGGATCAGATAATTGCGCAGGTCAGTAGGAGCTATAGAAGAAGATGATCGCTTGTTCCTTTGCTGGCGTGAAGTTGAGTAGTCCGCCGCATGCTTTTCCCTTGCGTAGTTTGTAGGGATCATCTGCTTTTCCCCGAAAGACAGATGCATTTTTACGCGCGGAGCGCGTTTGTGATTCCTGATTTGGCGTTGAGACATCATCAGAAATTTTGTCTATTCCGCCACGGACGGAAGACTGAAATTTATGCGCAAAGCGCGGTTTAGGCTCCTGGACTAGCGCTGAGGCATTGTCAGAAGTTTTGTCTGTTCCGCCAGGGACGGGAGACTGAATTTTACGAATAGAGCGCGGATTATACTTCTGGGTTAGCGCTGAGGCTTTGCCAGAAGTTTTGTCGGTCCTGTCAGAGACAGGCGACTGAATTTTATGCGCAAGGCGCCGATTATACTTCTGGGTTAGCGCTGAGGCTTTGCCAGGAGTTTTGTCGGTCCTGTCAGAGACAGGCGACTGAATTTTACGCACAAGGCGCGGAGGGAGCAAAGCTACAACCTCATTGGTCAGAGAGATCGGAGAGATCAGAGAGATCGGAGAGTCCACAGGAATGGCAGAGGATGACTTGGGCATCCATACCTTGCACAGCTTCCTGTTGCTTTGGAGGTAGAGGGAGTGAGAGCTACCCCCTGCTCGAAGCATGTCTTCGTAGGCCGACTGGTCGAACTGGACGACCAGTGTCTTCTTTACGGATCTCACGGATACCGCATCGTGTTGAGCAATAGCTTCCTCATCAGAAGAGAAAGATGTCCCCAGCAAAGTCGCCATCTTGTTTAGGATAATAAACAAGAAAAGATTTAATGAATGCGGAAAATAAGGTCTTGTGCGAAGACCCGCCCTTCTTTTATGTTTACAAACAAGATTGTACAAATTTGATCCTATACGAGGATGTCTAAGTACAATTTATTTAATCTGGGTGAATATTGCTATAGGTGTCTGATCTGCAGTCGATCACTTTAGCCCTTGGACCACACGATGTTGAAGAAGTGCCGTGGAAGACAGGTAACAGCTTCGAAGGTTGCTAAAGAGGGTGGATGCCCGATGCCAAAGTCGTTGATCCCTTCTCTTTGCCTGAGCTCCGAATTCTCCTCTCTCTCTCTCTCTCTCTCTCGACCGTTAGATTTGGTACTGGATCTCTGGATCGGTTTTCAGACCTAACTTCTTCGACCCTCCAATTTGTTGACCTTGTTCCTCATTGATAGAGGTCTCTATTTATAGAGTTTTAGTGACAGTGACCACACAGTCGACGTAGAAACCGAGTGGTGAAAAGTATAGCACCCTTTTACAAGACGGTTTAAAATAACCAATGCCTGCGTATAAATGACCTTTTGAGTGAGCATGTGACGCGCGTCCAACTAAGGGACAGAAGGCGTATATCTGCTACGAAGATCATGGCGTAGAAGACACGTAGGTAGTTATCCCTTGTATAGAAGAGGTTGGCGTAGAAGCCAAATGACTGTCACCATGGCATAGAAGCCAAGTAGGCATAGAAGCCGAGTAGGCATAGAAGCCCTCGATGTCCTCCCTCGAGTCAGGACAAAAATAGGTCCGTGCTAATTTAAACAGGCCCAGTCCTGTGTAGCATCCTCGCTTGTCCACAGCATGGGGATCATTTCTTCCGTGCCTTAATTCATCTACATGGGGAGAAGACGGGACACAGAGATGGGGATGGCTCTGTGATAGATCCCCATTATATGAAAATTTGGATATAATAGATTTTCATATGTATAATCATGATTTTTAGAATAAAAATCTAGGTGTGATAGATCTCCATCATATGTAATCATGATTAAGCTTCAATAAAAATTTAACTTTGTCTTCATTATGTTGTATATATGTTGCTGACTGAAGACTTTGGTCGACGTGCATCAGAAGACTGAATATGTTAACATTTCCTGTCATCCCACTGATACGCGCACAAATATATACTTAGAGAAAAATAGGTTTTGTGTACACTGTGCGGTTTGTCGCATGCACTTTTGTAACCAGTTCTGTAAATTATTTGGTCATGCGCACTATGCAATATTTTCTGTCAATCAAACAAATGCACGCATATGGAAATCCTCGAACCAACATATAAAATGGTTTTATGTATTGTATTATGCTCTTCACTTGGGGAAACCAACCATCATCTCATTTCACTGAAGAGTCATGTTTGGAAAATCAAACCGTCATTTCCTATCTTATAGATACTGGAGTTGCTTATTCTATTATTATGAAGACTTACAAAATAATTTCTGAGGCTACTTCGAAGAGGAAAGACGAGGAATTTGATGAGACCGTTGTTTCTCCTTCTGCTATTAAGTCGTCTTCTGCTGAAGAAAGAGGTGTCTACTGTCCAACCGGGTAAAACAGATGTCCTTCAGGATCTTATCAATCCTTCATTGGGTGAACCTACCCAACCTCAGATTGATGTAAGTGATCTCCTTGTTTCGTCTACTGTCGTGGAAGAACGAGAAGATCAGGCCAGAATAATGGCTACCCATCGAACATTTGTATATTCTGACGTATGTATCCTTCACGCTGTTGCAATATTTGTTAATAATTTGGGAGATTCGGACTCATCATCTCCTTAAGTATTTGTATTGTTCTTCCTCATTTTCAATAAATAATTTTTTTGTCTTACTTTAGTGATACTTTCAAATCGAGACCCATTGAATATATATCTGCTTAAAGGTATTATAGACATGACAGAATAATTCTGTGGTAGAATTTGATAGATTTATCACTCAAGGCATACACATGCTAGGTACAAATGATAAATTTTACGGGATGCATGTAAGCCCCCTGATTTTTTAAATTTTTTTAAAAACTATTTTACATAATTTTCTGTAATTTACTGGAATTAAAACTAAGATATTTTGTGATTAAATAATTTTTAAATGATGTTAATTAATATTAAATATTATGAGAATAATATTTTCTGGTGTAAAATAGAAACCTGGACATAGGAAAATTTTCTGTAAATTTATTGGACTTCGGAAACATTTTTAAAGCCCTAAAAACCAATGTATTTTTTAAACCTAAATAAACCCTGAATGAACCCGGTTTATTTGGAAATAAACCAAACTAAACCAACCCAAACCGTGGTGAACCCAACCGAACCAAATCCAGCCTTAACGGGTCGGATCGGATCCGAATCGAACCCGACCCGGACCCGAAACCCTAACCGAAACCCTAATTCCCGAATCCTAACAGAATTACTGTTTCGGTCCTATTTAATGCCTCGAAGTCCGCGCCCCGCCGCCGCCGCAACCCTCTCTCTCCTCTCTCCATCGCTCGCAGCAACGCCCCTGTCGTCCTAAGCCCTAGCCGGAACCCTAATCTCCGTCGTCTTCTTCCTCCAGCCATCTCCTTCATTTCCTCCATCTCTCCCGACCATCCTCACCGTCCCGCCCCGACGAGCTCCACCACCCAAAGTCAACGATCCCCCACAGCCATCATCTCCTCCGTCCCCGACCCGCAGCACCCTCGCCTGAACCCTAGCATCGACGACCCTCGTCGATCCCCCAACTCATCCTGCAGCCCCAACGACCTCCACAACCTTCCATCTCCTCCCTAAGCTCCGCCCAGCCCCAGCTCCACCGCTCGACCATCTCCCTCGACCCTTCCCCGACCAACTCCGCCGACGTCCTCCACCCGACCGCCGCCCAGATCTCCTCCCCGACCAGAATACCCCACAGCCTATCGCCCGCTGCCCTAGCACGGACACAGTGACCCGGACACAGCCGCTCTCAGACCGGACATAGTCGCTCTCAGACCGGACACAAAACAGTAACCCGGACACGAGAAATTCTCGTTCCACGGAGCCCTGTTCAGGTAACCCATTCTCTCTCCTCATTATTCCATTTTCTGTTCCGTTAGTTGTGATGCGTAGACTGTGTAACCCTCTCGATGTCCGTGCAATCCGCTCGGGGCGTCGCGTTCTGTGGAGATCGCAAACCGCGATCCAAAAACAGGAAAACTAACACCCTGTTTCACCCCGGAACTGAGTGCGCCCCGCCAAACGGGATGACTTGGTCGCGTGCAGTCTTCACCAAAAGGTACGTGCCGTTGATACGAACGTGCGAGATTTCGCAGAAGTTGATTTGGATGTGCGTGCACACCGGAATCAACGCGTATTCGCCGACAACGTCCCGTATCCGCCTGTTCTAGAACACGTCGTAACTTTGTGTACACAAGTCGGATCGAAACGAACCTTGCACCATCGGACTCGTAGCAATACGCTGGTCCTGTGACCCAAGTTTGGTTCGATTCTGAGAACGTTGACAAAATCGCGTATCATGGGCCCCACGGCTCCACTTGAAGGGCAATTTTGTGATCGGCTCATCGGAATTCAATTCTGGAAGTTCCGTTGGGTTCGTATCATCGTTCTAGACTTGTTGACACTAAGTTTGAAGAATTTGAAGACCATTGGTTCAGACACATTTTTCGGAGCAAAGCGGCCCACATGTGGACCCCGCTTGGCCAAAAACTATGATTTTTGCCCCTGTGTCCAAATTGGACTTAAGGATAGGCGTTTCTAGCTATTTGATATTTTTTGAGACTGTTGGTGATGTTTATTACAGCTTTTGGAGGAGTACCTGCAGGATCCACTGATACAGGGACAACTGTTGGTATTCAAACCCCGGACAAGTGTACCTTGCCATAATTGCAGTATATTGATTCATATTATTCTCTTGTTTTATTCATTGTTGTACATGCTTGACCTAGGACCGCGTGACTTACTTAGCGTCCAATTAATAGTCGGGTGCCAATACCGTACGCGGAGTTGTGTAACGTCACCTAGACATGGATATCGTGACCCTATATTTCTCGTACTTGCCTTATCAAGTACATCATAACCCAGGACACTTGACACTATTCATAAGACAAAATCTTCCTGAGATATTCATGGCGATTCTGTGTAGGTTGCAGGATTTGACATAAACATTATATTCATAGATATTATATGACTTGTTGCATTAGCTATGATCTTGCGTGACATGTACATGAGACGTTATGGACATGAGACGTGTGGTTACAATGGGGGGGGAGAGACACACAGACTACAGGCTGATTTATATATATATTTATTATGGTGAGGCCTTAGACTCGACATCGGAGCTAGACACTCTACTAGTGTTATATTTATTGTGAGGCCTCAGACTCTATATCAGAGCTAGGCACTCTACTAGTGATATTACTGCTACCGGCTCTCCGACACAGAGCTTGTAGTGGTCTCAGCCTGAGTTTTAGTGATGCTCTCATCTTGTATTTCACTTAGCTAGTTATTTAGTATTACCCTATTTACTCATTTATTTTCTGTACTGCATTATTATGGCTTGAGTTATTTTGTACCTTGCTATGTCCCCTGAGGACCTGGATCCAGATTATGTCCCCAGGATTAGCAGACGAGATCGACCCCGAGGTATACGGGACAAGAGCATTAGCAGGAGCAGGAGCAGGTACTGGAGCAGTACCAGATCCAGTAGACGATTGATCACCGAGGGTATCTTCTGAGTATATGTTGTTTCCATACTCAGTATTTACTATGGTTAGCTTTATTCTTGTATCTTGATAGTTGTATCAGACTCATTATCGGGTTATTTCCCGAGTTAATATTTTATTGAGATATGATCTTGCTTTATGATTCTGATATTGTTGTATTCATTTCTGTGGATGAGATTAGTATATCTAGACCCTTATTGTTGTACTACAGCTTAAGTATGCCCTGATAGATCCATTAAATTAGGTTTGTCCATCGGTGTGTGCTGCTGGCCATTGCCACGTGTCCAGTCCCTCGATATTTTGGGACTGGGGCGTGACATAGTTTTTGTGGTGGCCCATGCAGGTCAACGACTAAATTGTTTCGGTTTCAACTTAGGGACCGAACAAGCCTGCAATAAGAATAGAATAAGTTTTGATCTCATCCACTTGCTTGAATCATTCTTGACATCTATATCGGATTCGAATTAATTTCTTGACTTGCATCCTGCCTTGATTCCTGTGCGCCTCTTATTGTTTATTTTGGTTGTTACTCTAAAATTTCTTTACTATGTGATTGGTAATTAGAACCTGACAGTTTAAGTTATTATTGTAGATTATGACCTAATGATTACCCCTTAGCTTTAAGTCGCGTAATTTGTACCCCCACCTCGATACAAGATAGATCATTTTTCCCTTAACGGCTAGTAACTCTTCTATTCTTACTATCGACACTTGTTCTATAAATACTATGATTAAGACTTAAGACGACCATGACCTATGTAATATAGGAAGAGACCCTAATAAGTACCAAGACCCCTTCTTGTAGACCTTAACAGGAGCTTCTATGGTATCCTTAAGACAATTACAATAGTAGTTCAATTGTTATAAGTTAGGTAGTATACCTCACAACCTAGTACCACATAGTCCACTTGACCCATCGAGGCGGTGTAACTGAATGGCATTAATCGCATGCTAGCAAAAGATGGCAGTGGTTACTCAGACGGTAGAATTTAGAGGTCCTTGCCCCTATTTGGTCGACTAGCGACTTAGACAAGGAGGTTGTATGATAACTGTAGAGATTGTAGAGTCTTTTATTCATGTTGCTTATTTTGTTTTTGTTTTGTGAACTTGAATAATTTGTACCTCCTTTCATCAGCATCTAGCGTACTTATATTTCATATACTACCTTGACTTATGCTGTTATTTTATAGCCTAGTTTTGCAAGCTTATTCTTTATTGAGCTTGTTCATGACATATGTATTATTGGGGAGGCCCACAATAATATATTTCAGAATCAGTGTGTTACGGTCTGATCAACCATAGTATGCTTGATTCGCCCTTCGTATAACTACTTTACGTGGATTGAGATATATAGTGATTAGTAGACGAATGTACTTGCCCTCTAGATATGTTTGAGCATATCGTATCTGTTACATAACTGTACTAATACGAGCATGCGAACAAAGGATTACCAAAATAGGATTTTAATCCACAACTGCCTTGACAATTCCCATTTGAATTCTTTAAACGCCTTGATCCCGATACTTCTATTCTATTACCTCTCCCTTAAACTCTTTATTATTGATCTTCGTCTTCCCTTATTTCGGAAAGACGAAACCTCGTGCTGGGTATAAAGTTTGATACACAGAGAGTACTAGATATACCCCATAGGCCGATCACATACTTGAGGATTATTCTTTCGTAATTAAGGACATATCATATATGATATAATCGGCATTGAAGTTTTGAGGATTGAATGACATGAGTAAATAAATTAAGGAATATTTTCTTAAAGTATATGGCCTTATGTGATAGATGGGTAAATTCCAAGTTGGGTAGCAGTGCATTGTCAACTCGGGAGGAATTTCTTTTAGATTATGATCGAGTAAGATTAGATTGGGAGAGGTTCAAGCCATTTTAATTTTGAGAATTTTAGAAGAATGACTAAGATGATGAGGATTAATGAACTTCAAATTCTTGATATTGAGGACCCAATATTTATACCTTAGGTACATGATTTAAATTTTGAATAATAAAGGTAAAATCATCAATTTGAATTTAGAGGATAAATATAGAAATTCAGACTTAAACATTGGTGGACTGCATATAAATTATTTTCAATTTGATGATTTGAATTAAGAATTAAAATTTGATGGTTGGACTACCTATTTGAAATATTGAGGATGTGAATGGAATTTAAAAAGGTGAAGCATACAAAAATTTATAAGTAAAAATAGGAATAATATTGGACTCAAATTACTTTTAGAGGAGATTATGATATTTAAAGATCGTGAGGTAAAATTTATGTGCGTATTTAAATCTTGAAGATGTTATATGGATCTAATTTAAAATTTGCCTGTGGGTAATTTGAGAAAGTGAGAAGAGATAACCATAGGTTGAATTTTGATTGAAACAGTGATCATCTTAACCTTGAAGTGATTGCGATGGATATGATTGGAATTTTAAGTATCGCAAGGAGATCACGATTGACTTGCCTTATGGACATGAAGGATTAATAAATTATACCTTATTTTAATTTTGAGAACAAGATTATTCTACCTTGACTGGATTGTGAAACCCCCTCACCTAAGAATTAGACCTACTTGGCTTAGATAGTGAGACTGAGGCTAGCTCGAATCCACTTAGAAATAGAACACGGTATTTTATTTAGTTTTATAACCTGGTATCACTTGGCGCACCTTACCATTGCTCCGATAATTGGAGCACTTCACTAGTCACTTTCCTCCTACAAATTCCACACCCTTGTCCTAGACGTGACCATCACCCAATTTCCATCTTTGTGCAATTTTCCAATTGTTGGGCGCTTTTATGCAAAAGAGCATTTAGGTGTCCACACTATTGGACATGACACATGAAGAAACCAATTTTTCGCTCATGTGGATTTTTTTCATAATTTTCAGAATATGCAACGTGCAACATCGCCTACTCCGTTAAACCTAGCCTTACATTTTAACCAATGCAAATCTTATACCATCCTTGTCTTCTACCATGGCTTAATTTTAATTTCGAGGATGAAATTTTTATAAGTTGGGTAGATTGTAAGCCCCCTGATTTTTCAAATTTTTTAAAAACTATTTTACACAATTTTCTATAATTTTCTGGAATTAAAACTAAGGTATTTTATAATTAAATGATTTTTAAATAATGTTAATTAATATTAAAATATTATGAGAATAATATTTTCTGGTGTAAAATGGAAACCTGGACATAAGGAAATTTTCTGTGAATTTATTGGACTCCGGAAACGTTTTTAAAGCCCTAAAAACCAATGTATTTTTTAAACCTAAATAAACCCTGACTGAACCCGATTTATTTGGAAATAAACCAAACTAAACCGACCCAAACCGTGGTGAACCCAACCGAACCAAATCCAGCCTTAACGGGTCGGGTCGGATCTGAATCGAACCCGACCCGGACCCGAAACCCTAACCGAAACCCTAATTCCCGAATCCTAACGGAATCACTGTTCCGGCCATATTTAATGTCTCGAAGTCCGCGCCCCGCCGGCTCCGCAACCCTCTCTCTCCTCTCTCTACCGCCCACAGCAACGCCCCTGTCGTCCTAAGCCCTAGCCGGAACCCTAATCTCCGTCGTCTTCTTCTTCCAGCCATCTCCTTCATCTCCTCCATCTCTCCCGACCATCCTCACCGTCCCGCCCCGACGAGCTCCACCACCCAAAGTCGACGATCCCCCACAGCCATCATCTCCTCCGTCCCCGACCCGCAGCACCCTCGCCTGAACCCTAGCATCGACGACCCTCGTCGATCCCCCAACTCATCCCGCAGCCCCGATGACCTCCACAGCCTTCCATCTCTGCCCTAAGCTCCGCCCAGCCCTAGCTCCACCGCTCGACCATCTCCCTCGACCCGTCCCCGACCAACTCCGCCGACGTCCTCCACCCGACCGCCGCCCAGATCTCCTCCCCGACCAGAACACCCCACAGCCGATCGCCCGCTGCCCTAGCACGGACACAGTGATCCGGACACAGCCGCTCTTAGACCGGACATAGCCGCTCTCAGACCGGACACAGCAGACTCGAGACAGGACACAAAACAGTAACCCGGACACGAGAAATTCTCGTTCCACGGAGCCCTGTTCAGGTAACCCGTTCTCTCTCCTCGTTATTCCATTTTTCGTTCCGTTAGTTGTGACGCGTAGACTGTGTAACCCTCTCGATGCCCGGGCAACCCGCTCGGGGCATCGCGTCTTGTGGAGATCGCAAACCGCGATCCAAAAACAGAAAAACCAGCGCCCTGTTTCACCCCGGAACTGAGTGCGCCCCGCCAAACGGGATGACTTGGTCGCGTGCGGTCTTCACCAAAAGGTGTGCGCCGTTGATACGGACGAGCGAGATTTCGCAGAAGTTGATTTGGATGTGCGTGCACACCGGAATCAACGCGTATCCGCCGACAACGCCCCGTATCCGCCTATTCTGGAACACATCGTAACTTTGTGTACACAAGTCGGATCGAAACAAAACTTACGCCATCGGACTCGTAGCAATACGCTGGTCCTGTGACCCAAGTTTGGTTCGATTCTGAGAACGTTGACAAAATTGCGTATTGTGGGCCCCACGGCTCCACTTGACGGGCGATTTTGTGATCGGGTCATCGGAATCCAATTCTGGAAGTTCCGTTGGGTTCGTATCATCGTTCTGGACTTGTTGACACTAATTTTGACGAATTTGGAGACCATTGGTTCTGACACATTTTTTGGAGCAAAGCGGCCCACATGTGGACCCCGTTTGGCCAGAAACTATGATTTTTGCCCATGTGTCCAAATTGGACTTAAGGACAGGCGTTTCTAGCTATTTGATATTTTCTGAGACTGTTGGTGATGTTTATTACAGCTTTTGGAGGAGTACCTGCAGGATCCACTGATACAAGGACAACTGTTGGTATTCAAACCCCGGATAAGTGTACCTTGCCATAATTGCAGTATATTGATTCATATTATTCTCTTATTTTATTCATTGTTGTACATGCTTGACCTAGGACCGCGTGACTTACTTAGCGTCCGATTAATAGTCGGGTGCCAACACCGTACGCGGAGTTGTGTAACGTTACCTAGACATGGATATCGTGACCCTATATTTCTCGTACTTGCCTTATCAAGTACATCATAACCCAGGACACTTGACACTATTCATGAAATAAAATCTTCCTGAGATATTCATGGCGATTCTGTGTAGGTTGCAGGATTTGACATAGACATTATATTCATAGATATTATATGACTTGTTGCATTAGCTATGATCTTGCGTGACATGTACATGAGACGTGTGGTTACATTGGGGGGGGGGAGACACACAGACTATAGGCTGATTTATATATAAATTTATTATGGTGAGGCCTTAGACTCTACATCAGAGCTAGGCACTCTACTAGTGTTATATTTATTGTGAGGCCTCAGACTCTATATCAGAGCTAGGCACTCTACTAGTGATATTACTGCTACCGGCTCCCCGACACAGAGCTTGTAGTGGTCTCAGCCTGAGTTTTAGTGATGCTCTCATCTTGTATTTCACTTAGCTGGTTATTTAGTATTACCCTATTTACTCATTTATTTTCTGTACTGCATTATTATGGCTTGAGTTATTTTGTATTTTGCTATATCCCCTGAGGACCTGAATCGGGATTATATCCCCAGGATTAGCAGACGAGATTGACCCCGAGGTATACGGGACAGGAGCATTAGCAGGAGCAGGCACTGGAGCAGTACCAGATCCAGTAGACGATTGATCACCGAGGGTATCTTCTGAGTATATGCTGTTTCCATACTCAGTATTTGCTGTAGTTAGCTTTATTCTTGTATCTTGACAGTTGTATCAGACTCATTATCGGGTTATTTTCCGAGTTAATATTTTATTGAGATATTATCTTACTTTATGATTATGATATTGTTGTATTCATTTCTGTGGATGAGATTAGTATATCTAGACCCTTATTGTTGTACTACATCTTAAGTATGCCCCGATGGATCCATAATTAGATTTGTCCATCGGTGTGTGCTGCTGGCCATTGCCACGTGTCCAGTCCCTCGGTATTTTGGGACTAGGGCGTGACAATGCAATACTATCAGAAGTGATATGGATATGATAGCTCACTTAGTTTATTCTACTGGGGAAGAGAAGAGAGAGTAGTTCAAGGGTAAACTATTGTCTTCTCCTTAGGGGATAGTAAATAGAACATGATTCAGATGTAATATGGATATGAATCACATTACATTTATTGACTGATGAATAAACATGTGAGATTATTCTCGACCCAATTAGGGATCAGGAATAAGATATCCTTAAAACAATAGGGCTTTAAGAATAGAATATTTTGTTGGAGAGAATCGTTTAGATGATCTCAACGAGAGTATTCCGTTGGGTATGAGTATTGTCCCACTGGAGAACTTTGAGGACCCATTACCCGTTTCTTATTCAAGAATGAATATAGGTAATAGTTCGAGAGGCCGTGTAGGCTACGAGTTGATGGGGATTAAAGATGTATTTGTTGTACATCTTATTTTAATCTGCTGGAGATGGAGAGGAATATGTCGTGCTTAGACATAATACCACTTGAGGAATTTGTCGTTGATAGGCATAATTATCAAATCTTCATTAGGCTTAGCGAGCTTGTAGGCTCCGATGGAGAATACTGTCACCACCACATAAGGATCTTCCCATTTAGCTTGTAATTTGCCTTTGCTCTTATGGGTTGTGATCATAGGTCTCCTTACTGAAAGGACCAATTCACCGACCTGAAATATTCTTTCCTTGACCTTTCGATTAAAAGCTCTGAAAATGCGAGCTTGGTATAGCTCAATATGTTGTTGAGCATGCAGGCGCTTTTAATCCAATGCTTCTAATTCTTGTAGGCACAATCGGTCATTATTCTCTATAGTTAGCTCATTAGCAATAGCTATTCTAAGAGAAGGTATCTGGATTTTGAGTAGAAGAACTGCTTTGCATCTGTAGCCCAAAGAGAATTGTGTACAACCAGTTGGAGTTCGAACTGTTGTACGATAAGCCCATAAACACTCCCCGAGTTTCTCATTACAATCGCTTTTGTTGGACGAGACAAATTTTTTAAGGAGTTTGATTATGGTCTTGTTGAAGGCTGCTGCTAAGCCATTGGCTACTAGATTGTAAGTCGTAGATGCTATATTTTGGATTTGATTCTTGTCACATAATCGATAAAACGCTTGATTGGCGAATTGCAGCTATTGGCATGTGTTATCCTCCGGGGAACACCGAAACGATAGATAACATAGTATTTGACGAATTTAATTATGTTGGACGTATTAACTTTTATGAGCGGGACTGCTTCTGCCCATTTGGAGAAGTAATCGGTTATTACAAGTATAAACCGATGTCCTCTAGAAGAAGATGGGCTGATCGGACCAATAATATATATTCCCCAAGCTTCAAAAGGCCAGGAGGCACCTGTAGGGTATAAGAACTGTATTGGTTGGTGGATAAAATCAGCATGTATTTGACATGACCTGGATTTATGAGTGTAATCTACGGCATCTACCACCATGGTGGGACAATAATAACTCATTCTCCTGAGGCGGTCATATAATTTAGGACCTGGCTGATGTGCTCCACTGATGCCATCATGAGCTTCACGGAGTGATTATCTTGCTTCAGGGTTGGAAAGACAACCTAGCAGCAATCTCTCATAAGAACGACGATATAATGTTTAGGATGAGGCATCATAGTTGAATCGGAGTGAATCAGAGTGAACGTCTTTTAATAGAAGTGGCTTCTTTCAGATTTTCTCGAAGAATTCCATAAGCAGCGTAGTCTATAAAAGGGTATCTCCAATCTTTATCCATGGAGGTTGACTTTATGACGTAAGTCTGTTCAACGTGTAAGTTATTTTTTGTACAAAACAATTCTAGTCATGTTAGCATAATTGAGTGTCGTCTCTTTAGGGAAACTGCCAATGATACTTCTGAGCCTGCTAAAGCATCTGCTTCTATATTCTGTAACCGAGGAACATGCTCGATGAAGAATCCTTTAAAAGTAAAAGCCAGTTCGATTACTACTTGATGATAAGGGATTAGGTCTTCGTGTTGAACCTCGTACACTCCCCTGATCTGATTGACTATCAACTTGGAATCTCCGTATGCTTCAAGATATTCTATGTCCAATTCTTTAACTAATTAGAGTCCAATGAGTAGAGCATTGTCTTCGGCCACATCACTGAGAGAATATGCTCGATGAATGAGTAGTTTGTCAGGAGATACTAGGACTATGCCAACTCCAACTACTATATTGCCTTTGGATCCTATTCTTGATGCGCCATCAAAGAATAGTTGGCAGGTGTTATCTCCCATGGCCATATTAGACTCTAAGACTTCATCTAGGATGTCATCGTACAGCTTGAAAGTTTTCGGTACAGGATGAGCTGCCAAAAAGTCAGCTAGCGCTTGGCCCTTCACTGCTTTCTGTGGGAAATATACCATGTCATAAGGTGATAGCAACATTACCCATGTGGCTAAATGGGATTTGAGTGTGCATGGTTTAGTCATCAATATCCAAAGAGGATTTACTCTGGATATGACATGAATGGTTTGACCTGACACGTAGTGTATCTTCTGAATAAAAAATATCAAGGCGAGACATTCTTTTTCTACCGAATTGTATTGATGTTAAGCGTCGACCATCATGCGACTGAGATAATAGATCGCATGTTCATGGCCTTTATTACTCTTTTGTGCAAGAAGAGCTCCTAGGGAGTGATCCATTGCTCGAACATACAGCAAAAAGGGCTTCCCTACGATCAGAGACACCAGAACTGGAGGATTTGTTAAATATCGTTTGATATCGTCGAATGTTTATTGACATGTTTCGTTCCAGAAAAAGGATACGTCTTTCTTCATTAACTGAGTAAAGGGTCGGCATCGTCCCTAGATATTGGATATGAATCTCCTAATGTATGCCAGACGGCCTTGCAGATCACGAAGTTCTTTGAGGTTACGTGGAGTATATATTATGAGGATAGTTTTGATTTTATTGGGATCAATGTGAATACCTTTGGAGGTTATAACAAATCCGAGGAACTTGCCACTGGAGACTCCTAGAAAGGATTTAGTTGGATTCATCTTCAATTGGTGATGGCGTATCAATTCGAACATAGTCTTCAAATATTGAAGGTAATCAACTTTAAGACGGCTCTTGACAGCAATATCATCCATGTAGCATTCTACTATTTTCTGTAAATACTTCTAAAAAATTATACTCATGGCTCGTTGATACGTTGCACTCGCATTCTTCAAGCCATAGGGCATGACTTTATAAAAGTAAACTCCCAATGGTGTACGAAAAGAAGTATATTTTTCATCATCAGGTGACAACTTAATTTGATTGTATCCAGAGAACCCATCCATGAAGGACATACATTCGAATTTGCATGTATTATCGATAATGACGTCTGTGATGGAAAAAGAAAATTTATCTTTTGGACAGGCCAATTTTAGATCTCAATAATCTACGCAGACCCGGACCTTTTTTATTTTTCTTTATGACGGAAACGACATTGGCTACCCACTCGGGATGTTTCTCTTCTCGAACAAAGCTGCATGCTATGAGTTTCTTGACTTCTGCTTCAATTGCATCCATCATATCCGGACGAAATCATTGTTGGTGTTGTTTCACCGATTTAGCATTCGAAAAAATATTGAGCTTGTGTATGGCTATTTGAGGATCTACGCCAAGCATATCCTCGTAACTCCAGGTGAAGATATCAATATACTCCTTTATTTGCTGGAGTAAAGCGTGTTGATTTTCTTCAGGAAGACTCTTGCTAATAAAGATTGATCTTGGGGAAGATTCTTCTCTTACATCAATTCTTCTCCTTCATCAATTTGCTAATAAAGATTGATCATTCTCGAATGGTTTTAATAGTTTAGCGTCTTTATCATCTGGGGGAGTTGACACCATATTTACAGAGAAAATATGTTTGAATATGTCACCCATGCTTTCGTCAGAATCCCACAATGATGAGTCAGAGGAATGAGAATGTGTCTCTTCTTCTGATTCTGAACTTTTAGGACTTTTTGGTGGTGTAACGTATCACAAACCACGACCATTTTGTTGGTAGTATGTTTCTGGCTTGCCTTTTAGAGAGCAGTGACGTATAGGAGTCAGTATATCTTTTCCATAATTTAGTCACAAACCAGATTTTAAGTTGTAGTCCATCCTTTGCATAATGTACTTGACTGATTGGCTATAACGATACGATAGTATCTTCCTAATATCCTCGTCAGAGTCATTAGTCTGCATGCCTCTTTTGTTTCTATCTTTGCCAAAATTATCTAATGTTGCTTGTCCTGTCTTTATGGGACTATGAAGTATGTATCCTCATATTGTTCATATAATGAACTATATTGAAATGGAGATGCCATGGGTATGGACAGCGGTTCGTGGAGATGAAGAGCCTCCAAGAATTTCTCAGTAAATGGTTCAACATCAATGTAATACGAAGTAGTGTCTTCTTTTTCATGAAATACAAGATTTCTTTATCTTCCACATAGTCAGCCGAATCTTCAGCCTTGATAGAAAGCTTAGCAAGATTGATGACTAGGGGCTGATTCACTGATATTGGTTGCTTGTTACAACGAAGATCGATAACAAGGGGCTCACTCTCTAGTGTTAGTTGTTCATTGCATCGAAAGTTGATGACCAATGGAGGTAATTTGTGCAGGTTGATGTTGAAAGGCTTCAAAGGAGTTGGACGAGTAATATATCATTTGACTCGTATTATCAAAGGCTATCCTATTGGGATTTCTTCAGCTTCATCACTAGCTTCATTAGCTTCTTCTTTCATATACTCCGTTGTATAGAGTGCAGAGTCAGCGAAATAGGCTTTGACACCTTTGAATGGGTTGAGGTCAGCTACTTCTGTTTTGACTTCTCCCCTACTGTTCACATATTTTGAAGCATTTATGTAGAGTATAGGGCACAATTTTATGCTCATGTATCCATGGTCGTCCCAGCAAAACTTTGTAGGATACGTCAAAGCCAATCATTTAGCATGTGACTTTAGTACATTAGATCGCCTATCTAAATTTTTAGGCGTATCTTTCCCAGTGGTTTACTCCTTCCTGTATTGAAGCCTAGAATGGTAATGCTAGTAGCAGACAGGCTGTGCATTGGTATCTTCAATTCTCTTAGTAGGCTTTTAGGAATGATGCTGAGTAAAGAACCAGGGTCGATGTGAATCTGGTTCACCTTGATAGATCCGATATAACTGGTATAATACAAAGGTCTGTCATGCTGATTATCGTTAAGTAGCATGTCATCTTGCATGAAGGTGATGTTAGGAATCTTCTCGATCATGTTATGGCATTGAAGACACGCTAATGGCTCTTCATCAGGAGTCTTGAGTTGAGCTAAGCATGAGTCTGCATGTATCAGAGCTTCGCTCAAAGCTTCACGAGTCTCCTTCGATAAACGAAGTAACCCAAATATGGAAAGCCGGGCTGGGGTATTGGCCAGTTGTGCGCAAATGTCAAAATTGTAGGGCTTTTCAAGTCCTTCAGTTGTATTTTTTCAAGGATTTGTCGAAGCGTACTTCCTTTTGCTTCCCTTTCTCTGCCGTAGTAGGCTTCGAAGGACCAGGTTTGGTTGTGACTAGAGCAACAGGAGTAGGAATAGTATCAGGAATATCTTTTGGGACAGATTCGTAAGTTTTATGATAATATTTTCCAAACCTGGTACCCGTCATGGCTTCTTTTTTGGGCATCGGAGAGAGAAGCATCATGTTAAAAGACTTTAGTTTCTTTTTATCATACCTCTTCTTGGAACGAGTCTGTGGGCTTGTTTTATCGTAACCCAATCCACTACGGGATTTGTTGGACTATCCTAGGAGTTGTAGAGGAATACGTTGCCCCTTGTCAAAGTTTAAACCTTCAGCTTTCTGGAAGTTATACCCCATATTTTGCATCAAGCGTACGGATTGCCAGCTGTATTGATAAAATTGGGGACGATCCTACCCAAGCATTTGAGTTGAGGTCAATGCTCAACTTGTTGTAGAAAGAGGAGAAGGAATTTGTCTAGGAACACATTCATAAGTAATGAAGATTTATTGTGCTCTATACAGCGGAACACTGACAATCATGGACTATTGCATGTGTGTTAAGCGAAGCTTGTGGTAGAGCTTGTTGGGGGTAATGTTCAGATTTTAAATTTTGCTCTCGAAAGATATATATTCTTGATGTTGATCTTGATCTCTGTCCGAGTGATGATCTGAAAAAAATTATATTGCATGATTTATACTTCTTACCCTTCTTGGATTTTGAATTGGAAGATGCTGCTTCCCTGGTCCCAATCTGGAAGCAAGTTGGGATGAATCCACATAATCTTGCCATGATCTATGGTAAGAGGCATCAACCCCTCTTTTTGGCTTTGAGGTGGCAAAATATTTACCACTTCCATCATAGTTTGAGGTATTGGAATGACATCGTTTGGGATTTCTTGTACTGGAAAATCGTCGAATTGAAGAGACACCATATTTGCGGTGACCGTCTTCTCCTCATTGTGAAGGGTGATAAATTTAGCATCTATGAACTGTTGGATTTTCCTTTTTAAGGCATAACAAGCCTTGGTAGGATAATGTACATACCGATGGTATCAGAAGTACTTCGGGTCATCTATTTTATCGGCTTCATTTGGTCGCTTAATGTCAGGCAACTACAACTTGTTGCTTTTTATCAAGCATTCAAAAATGTTGTGGATATCGCTCTCATCAAAGAAATATTTTTTCTTAGGCCTGGAAGACTCTGGAGGCTTTTGTGCTGAAGGAGAGGTGGGTGGCTTTGACAGGTGTATTGCCAAGGCCTCATTTTCTTTGTTGTTGTGATTATTCCACTTTTGGAGGGACGCTTTCCTTCCGGATAGGTCATTTGTAACCCCAAATTATGTGCCACCTTTGCATTACCTTCAGCAGCTTTGGACCCAATGATGAATGTCGTCCAGTCTTAAAATTGAGATGGACCTGTCCAGAGCCCTACTATAGGCAGTAGGTTCTTCTTGCAAGTATTAATGAATGCAGAGTCTGGAATACTGGAGGGTAACTTCAGAGTTGCTTGCCTGAAACGCTCTATGAATTAACGAGCGAATTCTTTCTCCTTTTGTTTGATATCGATGAGTGAAGACATTGTCATTTTCAGGCCTCCCTCATAGAATCGTGAAAGAAAAAGACATTTCATGTTATCAAACAAGGATATGCAGTTATCAGGTAAGCTGCGATACCAATCGTAGGCTATGTCGGCCAAACATCCCACGAATAATCTAGTAAGGAGAGCATCTTATTTTTGTAGATGAGCTATCATCATATTGAAGTAATTAATATATTGGCTCGGTGATGTCATGCCTTCAAATAAGACTATCGATTGGGGCTTGTATTTAGGAGGGAATGGAACATTATCCCAATGAGGAGGATAAGGTTGTTTCACCCCCAGCTTGTGGAGTTTGTCTTTGTTCTTTAAAACATAGACTTATGCACGCAACTCCCGGATAGCTTCGAGAGGATCTTCTGGTCGGAGTGGTGCAATTGACTGATAAGATCCTGGTTGAACAGGTATTATCACCGACGGAGGTACACCCCCAATATTGATAGGATTAAGAGTTGGCATTGCTGACTCTTGGTTTACGGCTGCTTCTGGATTTGTGTTAGCCTTCAGAGGTATTGTTCCAGGAGTAGGTTGTGCAGGTATGAATGAAGTCACTTGGAGAGGTACTGGTATAGCAGAATATTGGGTTGTCATTATTTGATGCATATTTTGCATCATAGTGTGCATGTCCCTGAGAGCGACCTCTAATGAGTTGAGGCGTTATTCGGTGGCTTATTATGGAGAAGCGTCTTGTTCATCACTGACAGTGTAAATGTTAATATTCCTGTATACAACAGAGGGATTGGTAGAAAGAGCCGTATAGTTGGAGTCTACACTGTCAGTTTCAGAATCGGGGGGATTGTTACCCCCATCCTCGAATTCTGAGGAATAGGGATTCCTGTGAAGACTGAGCTCACGTCTTCGAGAACGAGTATTTTGGTATACTCCTTCAAAGGAGTCGACGAGTTGGTCAAATCTTTTCTGGCTGGGTGTTCTTGAAGAACTTCGTCTTGATTTTCTCCTGCCACGGGGAAGATGCGAAGCCATGTATGCTGAAGCAAGGAACGGTTCTTCATCATAACCTGGTTGTCAACTTGTTTTGTATGTCGAGGTTTAGGAGACACAGTGTAAGTCAATCAGTCAAACACAGATCATTTTGCTGATGCACAACAACATTCAATTACAATTTTGTGACAATTATAACGATGTTCATCAGGAAACATCATTGCAAGGTCGGAGGGATCTCTCTCCTTATGTTTTTGTATAATAAGTTCGCGTAAGTCATAAGGGAGAAGAGAAAAGGATGAGGAGGGCAGACTCTGCCTTGTTACATGAGATACATTAGAACTCCTATGCACTTGTTTAGTTCTCTGCATATAAAGTGAGATGTGCAAGTAAAGTGAGGTGCTGACTTGATTGGTGTATGATCCGTCGTCTCTCACACCATTGTTCTTCACAGAGGAGGAGAAATTGTTCTGAAGGTTTTCCACATGTTCACTCACACAAACAACACGTCGTGAGGACGTTGGTCCTGTTTGGCGCACATTCTGTGGCACAGAAAGAGTTGGTACAATTTTCTTATGTGCATTTATTTTTGTACGCGGATCTTGGCCTGACGTACCAATAGCATGTTCATAACGAGTGGCACATAACTTCCCTTCAATTGAGCACGTGATCATGATGTTAGGAGGATGATTTTCCCTGACTAACTTTTTATTAGCGCCTGTAGAGAGATTGGTTTGGACAGAAGTGTCCATGACTTGCTTGCCCTGCATATGACCACAAATATGTGTAGGCTCAGAAGCTTGGGTGTGGTTCACCCTTTATTTGATATTACGCGAGTTGCGTGATTTGTATCTCTTGTTTAGCGTAAGGGATTCAGAAGCTTGGGTATGGATCACCCTTTGCTTGATATTGCGCGAATTGTATCCCTTATTTAACGCAAGGGAGTTGTCCACCAAATCATGGATCTGAATTTGGTTAACAGAATTGACAAGGGAGTTCTCATCAATCAGAATACTTTTCTTCTTGTTGGCAGCAACTTCGGGATATGCATAACGAGACTTGGGCACCCACACTTTGTGAGTTCTCCTTGACTTGAGCACAGATGAGGGGCGAGCAATACTCCTAGAATGGAGAATTTTTTCGTATGCTTATTGGTCGAATTTTATGACCAAGTTATTCTGCATCGAGCCGACCGACGCAACGTTGAGTTAAGCTATCACCTTCTCGTCAAAGGAGAAGGAAGTCCCAAGCAGAGTCGACATCTTGTTTGTGAAGAGAAGTTTATACAATACAAACTATTGAAAAGAAAGAAAAGTACAAAAAGATTCTAAACAAGAATCTAAGTACAGTTGATTCTGGGAAAGTATAGCTGTGGAGTTCTGATCTGCGGGCAATTACTTTACTCCTTGGACCACTCGACGACGAAGAAATACACACGACGACAAAGAAATATAGGAAATGCTGTGAACAACTTGGAGAGTTGAACAATAAGAAAGCTTTGGCAACAACGGCACGAGAAGCTTCAATTTCTCTCCTTTGTTCTTGAATTTCAAAGACTTGAGAATTCTAGCCCCTTTTTCTATCTGTCGGTGTCCCTCCTATGGATGTACTGATTCTGTATTTATAGAGTTTATGAGCGGTTATGAGAATGTGCACTCAGTTTGGACAGTGTGCACTATTTTACCATTGTGCGTACACTTTTGGTGGACTAACATCCCACGTTCTGAATGAGTGGGTGCACAACTTACTGCATGCTTAACATGTAGCTTCCTATATGAGAAAAGCATTGGTCGTGGGGACAGTTATTTGTATATTTTTTTTCTAGAAGTACGACATGTAATACACACACTCATAACTTCTCATTGTCAGTTAAGATAATATGCACACTTTAGAAGTAGTCTGGAGACTGGCGCACTTTTGGAAAGATTGGCACTTGCATTTTTGAAGAAATTGGCACAACGATGCACTTTTGAAGAAGTAGCCGTGATGGCGTACTTTTGATGAGATTGGCCATAATGGCGCACTTTTGAAGAAGTTGACTCAACGACCCACTTTTGAAGAAATTGGCACAGCGGCGCACTTTTGAAGAAATTGGCACAGCGGCGCACTTTTGAAAAAATTGGCACAGTGGTGCACTTTTGATGATATTGGCATAGCGGCACACTTTTGAAAAAATTGGCAAAGCGACTGGGTCGCTAAACGACAACATGGGTCTGTGTACCGCAGCACAGCTGTAATGTTGACTTCTGACTCTTCAGTTTCTACATCTATCAGTTGTCAGTCTGTTATATTAAATACTGAGAGAGAGAGTGCGTCTTTGAGCATTTATGCGCCAACTTTCATAACATTAAGAAACTGCGCTATCTTCTGAAGTTTCAAGAAAGTGCACCAAAGTAAGAAAGTGTGCGTCTTCCTTCTAAAACAAATAGAAAATGCGCCATTCTTCTACTGTTAGATTTATTTGTAGAAAACTGCAGCATCTTCTTAAAGCGCACTTTTTATGCTTCAACACACGTACACCCTGAAGAAACTAAAGCAATCCTTGAAATGCATCCATCGAAGAACCTCAGAGAACTTCGTGGCCTTCAAGGAAGACTGACATACATCAGGAGGTTCATATCAAACCTCTATGGACGTTGTCAACCGTTCACTCAGCTTATGAAGAAGAGAGTCTCCTTTGTTTGGAACGAAGAATGTCAACGCTCCTTCGATAATATCAAGGAGTATCTCATGAACCCCCCAGTATTGGTGGCCTCCGTTGTAGGGTGACCCTTCTTGCTATATGTGTAGGCAATGGATTACTCCTTCGGAGCTCTACAAGCCCAGACAAGTGACGCAGGTCACGAATAGGCTATCTCCTATCTCAGTAGAATGATGGACGATGCAGAGCACAGGTACAACCCGATCGAGAATGAGTGTCTCACTATAGTCTTCGCCACTCAGAAGACCCAAAATTATGTGGCAGTTCAGACCATCTATGTAATCTCGCAAGTTAATCCTCTCAGGGTCCTTATTACCAAACTTGGAGGGCTCAACTCTCGCCTAGCCACATGGGAAATACTGCTATCACCATATGACATGGTATTTATTCCGCAAAAGGCGTTCAAAGGTCAAGCATTGGCAGATTTTCTTGCAGCCCACCATGTAACGGAAACCTCAAAGCTCTACGAGGAGATCCTAGACGAGGTAGGGGACTCAAACATGACCACAAGCTCAGAATCCGTTTGGCGAATGTTCTTCGACGGTGCTTCAAGTACAGGGGCCAAAGGCGATATTATCGCTGGCGTCGGGATAGTACTAGTTTTCCCACACAATATGGACATCAACGGCGCTTACTCCCCCACAGAGTCATGCTCCAACAATGTGGCAGAGTACAACGCCCTCGTCATTGGGCTCCAACTCGCTAAATAAGTGGGAGTTGACTACTTGGAGGCCTCGGCGACTCCAAATTGATAGTCAATCAAGTCCGAGGCGAGTACGAAGTCCGGAATAAAGACTTAATTTTCTACCACCAAGCCGCACTCGGCATTATCTCCACCTTCGAGGGGTTCTTCATAAAGCACGTCCCTCGACTGTAAAATATCGAGGTTATGTCCTGGCTGGCCTCGGAGCCTCTTTAGCTGTTTCAGCCAATACTCACGAATAGATCACCATGGTCGGTCAAGAGCTGGTCTACCCGAAGAACAACCTCTGTTTGTGCCTGAGCTACTCAGTAGAGACAATGATTGACTCCCAAGACTAGAGACTCCCATTCATCGACTATGCAGTCTATGGAATTCTCCCCGAGAACCCAAAGGAAGCCACTTCCATCAGAAGACGTTCCCATCGGTTCTATTACGATACGACTACCAAAATGATGTATCGTCGTTCCTACGACGGCATTTTGTTACGATGCCTATCGAATGCAGAAGCAAAATAGGCTCTCCGTGAGGCTCACTACGGGGTATGCGGTGCCTGTCAGCCCAGACCCAAGCTACAAGACCGTCTTCGGAGAATGAGTTACTATTGTCCGACGATAGTCGTATATGCTTTCAACTACGCAAGGAAGTACCAAGCGTGCCAAATCCACGCCGACTTCATCTACCAACCAACGGAGTTCCTACACCCGACCGTAGCGTCTTGGCCATTCGAAGCATGGGGCATGGATATCATAGGACCGATCAGTCCACCTTCGTCTAAGGGACATCGGTTTATCCTCGCTATTATTGACTACTTCTCCAAGTGGGCAGAAGTCGTACCACTCGTTGAAGTCAAAATATCAAACATGATCAGCTTCGTCAAGCATTACGCCATATACCGCTTTGGCTTGCCACGGATGATCATCCATGACAATGATCCACAGTTTGCAAGTCACGTTTTTTACCGATTTTGCGACAAAAAACCGAATTCAGAATATAGCCTCAACGGCCTACAACCTAGCAGCAAATGGTTTGGCGAAAGCATTCAACAAGACCATCATTAAGATACTCAAAAAGTTTGTGTCATCGAACAAGCGCGACTGGAATGAGAAGCTGGGTGAATATCTCTGGGCTTACTGAACCACGGTCCAGACACCTACAGGCATCACGACATTCTTCTTGGTCTACCGGAGTGAAGAGATCCTCCCACTCGAGATCCAAATTCTCTCTCTTCGAATACCTCTCTCCAACCGGCTAACCGTCAACGACAATCACCGCCGACGGCTACAAGATCTAGAGACACTTGACGAGAAGCGTCTCTTAGCTGAATAGTGCATTGAGCTGTACCAAGCGCGCCTCTCGGAAGCCTTCAACAAACGGGTCAAGAAGAGGACTTACCAAGTGGGTGACCTCATCATGACAGTAGGAAGGCCGATGGTTATGACCCACAAGACGACCGACAAGTTCCAACCCAAATGGAAAGGCCCATTCGTCGTAGAATCTGTATTCTCCAACGACACCAACCGACTAGAAAAAATTAATAGCGACTTGTGCATAATGCCCATCAACGGTAAGTTCCTACAAAAGTACTATGTCTAAAGCTAGGCTTTTACTTCTCTCTATCCCCATCAGGATAACAAAAATGTACCGGGTTTCCACTTTCGGTTGTTCATCCCCAGCGAGTGCTTATGCACGACATTATCCTTCCTCAACAATCCATTGTCTGTATTCAAGAATCATGGATATGCAACGGATAATGGATCCTCAAAATCTCTCCAGCGAAGCAGTCCTCAGGTCCACCTGCACGCTCCAGCAGGGACCACCCAAAAATCAGTCTCGTTAGACGCTAGCCATGTCCATATTACCTCTGAGCTATCGGCCTAACGATCTCCCCAGCAGAGTAACCCTTGGGTCTATCTATATTCTCGGGTAGACCACACTCAGCAAACCACCCCTCAGTGAGTTTCTCGGACATTGGTTCACGTCCATATTACCTCTGAACTATTGTCCTAATATTTCTCCCCGACCGAGTTTGCCATGTCCATATTACCTCTGAGCAAACCTTCCGGGTGTGGATATCGATCATCACGTCCATATTACCTCTAGTATCGATCGTCTTCTAAACTTATCATACATACTTAATTCTAAGTACGCCAGCGGTGTTAAGTCCACAAAATCTGTCACGTCCATATTACCTCTGGCAGGACTTATCTCAAACCTATTACTTGTACTCAGGTACGCAAGAAGTAATAGGTCCACAAAATCTATCACGTCCATATTACCTCTGATAGGTTTTCGTCTTGAACTTGTTACTTGCACTCCCATGCGCAAGAAGTAATAATTCCACAAAAGATCCCCCAGTGGGATGTCCTCGATGGAAGCAAACAGTTCACGTCCATATTACCTCTGAACTATGAGATGTCCATGTTTCCCATCCAAAGAAACAACCACATCCATATTACCTCTGGCTCATTTCCTTTTCCCTGATCGTACCTAACCTCTCGGTATGACTATCGATTAGCTCACATTCACGTTACCTCTGAGCTATCGTCCTCACATCCTCCCTAGTAGGGTTTGTTATGTCCTTCTTAGCTCTGAGGAAACCTCCCTACTTGACTATCGATCATCATGTCCATATTACCTCTGGTATCGATCGTCGTCTAAACTTAGCACCCGCACTTAACTCTAAGTGCGTCAGCGGTGTGAAGTCCACCAAACTTGCCACGTTCATATCACCTCTGACAAGGTCTGTTTCGAATCTATTACTCGCACTCAAGTGCGCAAGAAGTAATAGGTCCACCAAAAATCCCCCCAGTGGAATATCCGTGAAAGACTACGGTGTTGTGCTACTACCATATTACCTCTACTATAATACCCAAAGTCCACAACATATAATATGACAAATACAAAAAAGAAAATTTTAAAAAAAAGACTTTATTGATTAATATTCATGATCATGAGTACATATGATGAAAATCTATTACATTCAAGGGTTTTTTATTAGTATTCAAGGTCATGAGTACATATGATGGAAATCCCTTTTAAGGGTTTCCATGAAGTCTCGATAATGCAAACCTTTTTCATTAGAGGTGCCCCTCCGTGCTGTCATTGCTACTGACACAAGTCGAGCGCGCAGCAGAACTCATTGCTTTCTGGATCATCCCTCCACAGTGCAAATCTCAGTATATGGAAAAGAATCCATACTGACGGATAACAAGGGAGGAGTAGGAGTAGGTGACCTACAACCATACGGGAAGACCGAAGACATGAATGGTAATTAATCCAAATCTTGTCTTCAATGCTGCAGGCCCCCGGCCGGTAGCAAGGTACATAAAGGGGAAAAATGCAGCTAGCACGCTGCATAAATAGGACCAGCTTCGTGCATGATGCAGGATGTTCATCCTCGTATCCTGGATTAGTTCTTGGTGAACCGGCCTCGTCTCCTGGATCAGTTCTTGATGAGGAACCGCCGCATAAGGTTGGCATTCTCTTCGAATGACGGGTTCTATGATATCCTTCCATGCTCCATATTGGAAACCGCAAAAGGTGGTAAAACCTGTATAAGGAGAACACGCATCAATATCAAACGAAGATTGCAAAAATGTATAGCGGTCGCATGCCACTACCAAGTCGCAGCCACGCGTAGGAGGGAACATCTCAAGATAGCCAAGGTCGCACACATAAGCGAGAGAAATTCTCAGCCATACGACCAAGCCGCAAATAGACCAATTCCTTATCCATGCGGCCAACCCACAGATAGGCTCTGTGCGCATATTGCGGATGACTGCACAGTTATACGACAGAACTCCATGGGGACGGGGCCTGTGCGTGTTCTAGATAATTTCTCATCCATGATGCAAGGTCGTGTACTTGTGTCTATGTGTGTGTGTGTATCCCTTCTACCATGACACCCTCTCTTACCTCCAAAGAGAATGCCAGCATTAGGGGGCCACGAATCGACGTCGCTCCTGACAAAGTCCTGGACAAGACGAATAGTAGCCCTCAGCATCTTCTTTCGCAAAAAGAGGGAAAAGACAAAAGTTCTCTCTCCTCCTCCCTAGCCCGCCTATTTATAGGCTCCTTGGGCGCGTAAGAAGTTCGAAGCGATGAACCAAGCAGTTATGAGGATGAACCAAATGACTCGATTTACGGGATCCACAGTTATCTCCTCAAAAAGTGTCGTTGACTTGGAGTCCCAAGAAATCTTCTCAAGGATCGAGCCGAATCCTGTATTAAATAGAGATTTGACAGCCTGAAAAATACTTTTCCATGCCACCCGCCCTCTATGCAGCCCAAAGTCATCTACTCCATGCTTCTTATTCAAAGTATCCCAAACTTATTAGTTTAAAAACTATGAAGGGGGTCTTGTAGAGCATGGAAAATCTATATTCTTGTGCTCAACAAACATGTGCCCAGCAATCGTCTCAGAAGAAACCAGGTCGCAGAACGACCATGCGACCAAGAAGAAGCAGTATCCATGCACCTCCAAATATTGGCCGCATAAAGGCCTGACACCAAGATTATGTCTGACATAGAATCCTGACACAAAAGATTTTCTGAACGCCTCAAAAGATGTGAGCACACTAAGCAACAAGAAGCACTTGTCAGACTAATAATGACTTCTGACAAGTGTGCAACGCCACGTGTAGGAGGTCTCATGCGTCCCAGACTATATGCGCTTCATGCATCTCTGGCTCTATGTGTCCTAAACTCCATGTGTTCCATGCGTCTCTGGCCCTATTGGTTCCAGATTCCACGCGTCCCATGTGCCTCTGGCCCCATGCGTTTCAGACACCATGCGTTTCATGCGTCTCAGACTCCAAAAATCTAACGTGGCAAGGTTCCATGAGACAAAATCTCTCTGTCGCAATTCTTTTCAACTAAAGGCGGGTCCCGTGTCAAGCTGACCAAGTCACGCAAATAGAAGATATCATGCCCCAGTCCCAAAAATACGTAGGACTAGGACACGTAAGCATGCCAGCCGCATGGATATGGCAACTCCAATATATGGAAACCAAATCCATACGTACGCTGTAATATGAATATAAAATCCACAAGTGGTATAAAATGTAATACAAGTCACAGGGTAAAATCTAAATCTCATCCACCAAAATCATATAGAAATAAATAACCAGTATCTATGAAACTAGATCTCAATAAGAAGTATCTAAGGATGATAGTTGGATGGAAACAAATCCACTACCAACTCGAATATAAGAGCAAATACAATATGAGTACAACACCACAACACAATATAAGAATACCAGCTATCCATCACAGCTCGAAGAGAAGACATCCTCGGATCATATGTAACCATCCAAATCTGCGCTCCTGTAAATACTCAAAAAAAGATACACCTGGCAGCGGACCAGGTCCTCAGAGGGACGTAACAAGATACAGAAAATATGAGCCAATTTGAATACAGTAAACATGCATATGGTTTGAAAATAGATAAGTACGCTGTACAAGACAATCTATATGAATGCAAATGAGGACAACTTTTCAACGTATGGGCAAGGGTAGTCTTCTCGATCTAAGCCTCACAACTCACACACCCGTCTAGAACATCAGAAATCGATATACCTCTTGGGTAGCGACCAGCGCGACTCTACAGAAATCGACATACCTCTGGGGTAGCGACCAGCGCGACACACGCCCGTAGTGTGAACTATATACTACGATTTATCAGAGTGGTTAAAAGCCCATGCGCCTAATGATTGTCCTTCCATGATACTAGGTGCCATGTGTGTGTCAACATATCTAATACATAGTAATGACTGGAGAAAAACTACACATGCAAGAACTATACAGAAATGAAATAAATAAAATGAAATATAAATAGCATGCAAAGTATTGTAAACAATTTGGCAAGGTATCTTGCCTGGGGTCCTGCTGCTGGTATGAATCAGGGTCCAAGTCACAGTCCAAATAGCCTATGTATTACAAATTTATCACGTCAAAAGATAATTTATTTTAATTTATTTAATTCTGGAATAGTTACTCTAAAATCCTATTTTAATCTTATTATTCTGATTTTTGTGTTAATTCCTAAATTTTGTCCAAAGAAACTGAATTTTATCAACTCGAGACTCATAGCACGCAAATCGAGGCGATCTGTTGACCAAAAAATCAACCGATACAAACTCGACTTTCATGTATGATTTCCTGTAGATTTCAGCATCAAAAACATACTGGAATTTACGGCTCGTCTGAATTCAAATTCGTTTGGGAATTATGGCACATACAAATTTTGTATTGTGCACCGATGGTTAAATTCTAACCTAGAAGTTCTACAGAATTAACAATATGTAAATACTTCAAATTAAATTCTGGGAAAAATATATGTCGATGATCTCGACATTAGCTTTCCGAAACTTTAAACGGTTCGTGATTCTGATTCCTGGTTCTCCCGGAATCGCGAAAACATCGAAACACGTCTATTTTCGGACATGCTGTGCTCTACGAATTTTCCAGAATTTAATACTCATAATTTCGTAAAAAAGAAATTATATAATCAGAAATCTAACCTCATTATCATTCTAACAAAAAACACTGGAGCGCGTTTGGAGTCCGGAGCTAGGAGATATCGTCTTTTTAATTCGTCATAACTAGTAGAAAATGAGGCTAAATTTATGACGAATTTTGACTATTTTTGGACGAAAAAGAGAGGAATTTGGGGAAAAAAATATGAAGGATGAGGTATTTATAATGGTGGAGACTACTTAATTAAATACAACTAGGATTGGTTAATTTGGATAGGATTATGATGAATTTAAATAAGGATATGATATACATTAAGTTGTATTCCTAGTAGGTTCATGATTTGAATTAATTTAAAGTTGAGTTTGAATCTATCTCAATAATTTATAATCTTGAATATAATTAAATATAATACAAATAATTTATAAAATCTTATTAATATCTATTAACACTAAATTAGCATATATCTAATATTAAGACTATATATATCCAAATAAATCCTAATTAATTTCAAAAATCTAAAATAACCTAAAAATGATTCTAAATAAATATTTATATAAGTAAATATATCAAGAAATTCATTTGCTAATTAAATAACAGAATACTCTAACGAAATTCAATACCTATAATAATATAAAATATACACAAAATATCTATTTTGGGTGAGGGGGTTTACAATCTACCCAACTTAAAACAATTTCGTCCTCGAAATTAAAATAGAACATGGTTTCTCTCTATCTAATCTCACTTGATCATAATCTAAAAGAATTTACCTCAAGTTTAATAATGTAATTTCTACCCAACTTAGAATTTACCCATCTATCACATAAGGCTCTTACACTTAAGAAAATATTCCTCAATTTATTTTCTCATGTCATTCAATCCTCAAAACTTTAACACCAACTATATCATATATGATATGCCCTTAATCAATTATGAAAGATAGTCACCAAATAATGTGATTGGCCTATGGGGTATATCTTGTACTATCCGTGTATCACTTATATCCAAGCACGAGATTTCGTCTTTCCGAAACAAGGGAAGACGGAAAGCAACGGAAAAGAGTTCAAGGAGGGGTAATAGAATGGAAGTATGGAAATCAAAGCGTTTAAAGAATTCAAATAAGAATTGTCAAGACAGTTGTGGATTGAAATCTTAATTTGGTAATTTCCTATTCGCATGCTCACATCGGTGCAGTTATGTACTTGATATGATATGCTTTATCGTATCTAGAGGGTAAGTATATTTGTCTACTGGTCCACTATACATCTCAATCCACGTAAAATACTATTGCGAAGGGCGAATCAAGCGCATTATGGCTAGCTAGACCATAATACACTGATTCTGATTAGACAATTTGTATTAGTGTGGTTGATCAGGCCCCAATAACACATATGTCATGAACAAGCTCGATATAAGATTAAGCTTGCAAAAACTAGGCTATAATAGCAGCATAATTCAAGGTAGCACAGAAAATATAACGCTGGATTATGATGTGAGAAGTTACAAAATAATTCAAGTTCGCAAAAGCAAAAACAACATAAGCAATAATAATAAAAGACTCTACAATCTCTACAGTTATCATACAACCTCTTTATCTAAGTCGCTAGTCGACCAAATAGGGCAAGGACCTCTAAATTCTATGGTCTGAATAAACACTGTCGTCTTTTGCTAGCATGCGATAAATATCATTCGGTTACACTTCAATTAATAGGTCAAAAGACTATGTGATACTAGGTGTCAAACATTATGGTAAAACTTCTAACTAACTCTAGTAGTGTCTATACTACTCTCAAGTCTTCTTAATACATCAAGGGATAATGGTATAACAATCTAAAGATAAGGAATTCTAGGTTCACTAGATATTCTAAACTTAGTGGTGTGTCTATATTCTCGTTGTATTCTTAATAGGTGTGCTACTCTAATTATCATCCTAATAACATGGGTTCCTATATTCTAGCAGGAGACTATACTCAAGGAACTATTAGGGAAGCACATGAATCAAGCAGGATACAATTATTCAAAATAGAACAGATAGGAGAAGATGAATCACAGTCAATTATGGATGAGATCCTATACTCTAGTCCTAGGTGCAGGCTAGTTCGGTACAGTAACGTAACCGAGACAATATGCTCTCGACCTGCATGGGCCACCACAAAAACATGTCATGCCCCAGTCCCAAAAATACGTAGGACTAGGACACGTAAGCATGCCAGCCGCATGGATATGGCAACTCCAATATATGGAAACCAAATCCATACGTACGCTGTAATATGAATATAAAATCCACAAGTGGTATAAAATGTAATACAAGTCAAAGGGTAAAATCTAAATCTCATCCACCAAAATCATATAGAAATAAATAACCAGTATCTATGAAACTAGATCTCAATAAGAAGTATCTAAGGATAATAGTTGGATGGAAACAAATCCACTACCAACTCGAATATAAGAGCAAATACAATATGAGTACAACACCACAACACAATATAAGAATACCAGCTATCCATCACAGCTCGAAGAGAAGACATCCTCGGATCACATGTAACCATCCAAATCTGTGCTCCTGTAAATACTCAAAAAAAGATACACCTGGCAGCGGACCAGGTCCTCAGAGGGACGTAACAAGATACAGAAAATACGAGCCAATTTGAATACAGTAAATATGCATATGGTTTGAAAATAGATAAGTACGCTGTACAAGACAATCTATATGAATGCAAATGAGGACAACTTTTCGACGTATGGGCAAGGGTAGTCTACTCGATCTAAGCCTCACAACTCACACACCCGTCTAGAACATCAGAAATCGACATACCTCTGGGGTAGCGACCAGCGCGACTCTACAGAAATCGACATACCTCTGGGGTAGCGACCAGCGCGACACACGTCCGTAGTGCGAACTATATACTACGGTTTATCAGAGTGGTTAAAAGCCCATACGCCTAATGATTGTCCTCCCATGATACTAGATGCCATGTGTGTGTCAACATATCTAATACATAGTAATGACTGGAGAAAAACTACACATGCAAGAACTATACAAAAATGAAATAAATAAAAAGAAATATAAATAGCATGCATGCAAGAACTATACAGAAATAAAATAAATAAAAAGAAATATAAATAGCATGCAAAGTACTGTAAACAATTTGGCAAGGTATCTTGTCTGGGGTCCTACTGCTGGTATGAATCAGGGTCCAAGTCACAGTTCAAATAGCCTATGTATTACAAATTTATCACGTCAAAAGATAATTTATTTTAATTTATTTAATTCTGGAATAGTTACTCTAAAATCCTATTTTAATCTTATTATTCTGATTTTTATGTTAATTCCTAAATTTTGTCCAAAGAAACTGAATTTTATCAACTCGAGACTCATGGCACGCAAATCGAGGCGATCTGTTGACCAAAAAGTCAACAGATACAAACTCGACTTTCATGCATGATTTTCTGTAGATTTCAGCATCAAAAATATACTGGAATTTACGGCTAGTCTGAATTCAAATTCGTTTGGGAATTATGGCACATACAAATTTTGTATTGTGCACCGATGGTTAAATTCTAACCTAGAAGTTCTACAGAATTAACAGTATGTAAATACTTCAAATTAAATTCTGGGAAAAATATATGTCGATCTCGACATTAGCTTTCCAAAACTTTAAACGGTTCATGATTCTGATTCCTGGTTCTCCCGGAATCGCGAAAACATCAAAACACGTCTATTTTCGGACATGCTATGCTCTACGAATTTTTCAGAATTTAATACTCATAATTTCGTTAAAAAAATTATATAATCAGAAATCTAACCTCATTATCGTTCTAACAAAAAAAACTGGAGCGCGTTTGGAGTCCGGAGCTAGGAGATATCGTCTTTTTAATTCGTCATAACTAGTAGAAAATGAGGCTGAATTTATGACGAATTTTGACTATTTTTGGACGAAAAAGAGAGGAATTTGGGAAAAAAAAATATGAAGGAAGAGGTATTTATAATGGTGGAGACTACTTAATTAAATACAACTAGGATTGGTTAATTTGGATAGGATTATGATGAATTTAAATAAGGATATGATATACATTAAGTTGTATTCCTAGTAGGTTCATGATTTGAATTAATTTAAAGTAGAGTTTGAATCTATCTCAATAATTTATAATCTTGAATATAATTAAATATAATACAAATAATTTATAAAATCTTATTAATATCTATTAACACTAAATTAGCATCTATCTAATATTAAGACTATATATATCCAAATAAATCCTAATTAATTTCAAAAATCTAAAATAACCTAAAAATGATTCTAAATAAATATTTATATAAGTAAATATATCAAAAAATTCATCTGCTAATTAAATAACTGAATACTCTAAAGAAATTCAATACCTATAATAATATAAAATATACACAAAATATCTATTTTGGGTGAGGGGGTTTACAGAAGACGTGAACTACCATAATCTCCAGTAAACAGTAATCCTAATAAAACGTCCACGTGGCAGCTTGCCTTGGACTCAAACCATACTATGCGCCTATAGTTGCAACCACATTCTGTTGAAAGATCCCCATACGACCACCAAACAGAAGCACATGTGGCACCTATAGTCCATCAACATTATGGCTATAAATAGAGATAACTTGGACATCCCAAGGGCTAGCTCTTTCTGCTTCAGAGAGACCGTACCCCTCCAGGCGAGCTACGTACGTTTACACAAGCTTAGGAGAGAGATAGAAGAGAAGAGAGCACCCATCATTCACTCGTCGGACCGTCAACGGAGTAAAAAAGTCGCTGTAGTACTTGATCTCCATCGCCACACTGCCTAGATAAAAAAGATTGTACTTAGATTGTCTGTCTAGGATTTTTTTTACTCTTTTTGTTGGTTATTAAACGAAGGTTTCCCAAACCTAAGATTAATGGCAAACAATTATATACAATAATTCATGCCAGAAGCATGTGAAAGAAAAACTCCCAGTTTTCTCATCAGGATTGTATTATACGAACATAAGTACCATATAATCAAACACTGTGATAAACCAAAAGTTCGATGATCCAAAACTTTTTATGCTTTGGCATGATCGACTTGGCCATCGTGGATCGAGTATAATGCATCGAATAGTTAGAAACTCACATGGGCATCCTTTAAAGAACCAAAAGATTCTTTTACTCGTGATTGTGTGTGTGTTGCCTGCTCACAAGAGAAATTAATTATGAGACCGTCTCCAATGTAAGTTAATTTTGAGTCCCTTATGTTTTTACAAAGAATACAAGAGGATATTTGTGGACCTATTGACCCACCTTGTGGACTATTTCGTTACTTCATGGTCTTGTTAGATGCATCATCTAGATGGTCACATGTAAGTCTACTGCCAACACGAAGGATTGCTTTTGTCAAACTTCTTGCTCAGATTATAAGATTAAGGGCTCAATTCCCTGATTATTCTATCAAGACTATTCGTCTTGATAATGCCGGTGAATTTACATCCAAAGCATTTAATGATTATTGATTGGCATTGATGTTGAACATTCAGTTGCACATATGCATACTCAAAATGGACTTGCAGAGTCTTTTATTAAAAGGTTGCAATTGATTGCTAGACCTTTACTTTTAAGATCAAATTTACCCACTTTTGTTTGGGGATATGCAATATTACATGCAGCAGCATTGGTCCGTATTCGACCAAGTTTATTTCATCATTATTCACCGTTGCAACTTGTTTCTGGCTAGCTGCATGATATTTCTCACTTAAAGGTTTTTGGTTGTGTGGTTTATGTTCCCAATTCTCCACCCCAACGAACAAATATGGTCCCACAAGGACGTCTTGAAATTTATGTTGGTTTTGATTCTCCATCTATAATAAAATACATCGAGCCCCTAACAGGCGGTTTATTTAAGGCAAGGTTTGTTGATTGCCATTTTGATGAGACAGTTTTCCCATCGTTAGGGAGAGTAAAAATATCGCTTCATGTACAACGACGTGAAATTACATAGAATATACCATCTTTTATTGACCTACGCACAAATAGATGTGATTAAGAAGTGAAAAGGATCATTCATTTGCAAAATATTGTAAATCAGTTGCCAGATGCATTCACTGAAACTAAGAAAGTGACAAAATCTCATGTACCAGCTATAAACATACCAGCACGGATTGATATCCCTGAAGGACAACATGATGGCACACTAAAATCGTGCATGAAACGTGGATACCATGTTGGCACTAAAGATAAGAACCCTCGAAAGAAAAAGGTACAAGTAATTACTCCCGAAGAGGAAATAGTTTCAAAACATAAAAGCGTTATAGAAAAATTGTCTGATCAGTCTAAAGTAGCTCCTGAAGAGACACATGACGATGAAAAATTTTCAAAAGAGATCTCTTTAAATTATATGAGTACAAGAGAAAGCTAGGATAGAAAGAAAATTACTATAGACAATATTTTTGCTTATGGTGTCGCATTGGATATTGTAAATAAGGATCCTGAACCAAAATCTATTGAACAATGTCGACATAAAAATGATTGACCAAAATAGAAAGATACGATACAAGATGAATTAAAATTCCTAGAAAATCGTAAAGTATTTGGACCAGTAGTCCAAACTCCTAAAGGTGTGAAACCTATTGGATACAAATTGTGTCTGTACGAAAACGCAACGAAAAAAATGAAATCGTGAGATACAAGGCACGACTTGTTGCACAAGGTTCTTCACAGAGACCTGGAATCGATTATGATAAAACATATTCTCCTGTAAACCCCCTCGACCAAATTTAGGTCAGAGCTTAGATAAAGAGACTAGGGTTAATTTGGATACAATTAGAATTAGAACACAGTATTTTAGAATTATTGTGCAATATTTATATCACTTAGTGCACCTTACCGTTGCTTCGATATTTAGAGCACTACACTAGTTGTTACCTTCAAACAAATTTAATACACTTTTTCTAGACATGCCAGCCTACCATTCTGATCTTTGTGTAACTTATAACTACTCTATCTTGTACTTCATTTTAGTCGCACAATATTCGTTACAAACGTCCATGTTTAAATTCAATTAAATTTAACTTTACAACCTTGTCCTTTCCAATCGAAATTGGAGACCCAACCTTAACCCGTTTTGTCCAACCCAATTAATGACAATATTCTATTCTGAGCCTGCTATGTCCATGATAATTGTGTTCCACCCAATTTTAATCCCATGTACTTCTAATTCATTAAAGAGCACCAATTATACTAATTTTAATTAAATTAATGTAAGGGCCCAACCTCACCCAAAACTAGATCCAACCTAGCCATCTACACCCTACATTCTTTCATGTGAACAAGACCCCCACCCCAAGGAGCCCTAGCCGACCCAATTTTCGAGGACAGCCCCCTTTCTCTCTCTCCTATATAAATTCAACTTTTTCTCTCTCCAAACCCTAAAAACCAAAACCTAGAAACTACCCCAACCGAAACCCTAGCTCTTCCCAACCGGCCGTCCTTTCTTCCTCGACCACCTCTGCTCAGCCCCACTGCCCCAGTCACCGTCCCCACCGACCTCCGGCCTTCCTCCCCTCAACCTCAATCCGCCACCACCAGCACCCACATGACCCGCTGCAATGGCCGCTGCTGCTGCCGAGGCTACTGCTGCTGCTATTTCACCGTGCAACGACCGGAGCTCCGCCCCCTCGCTGGAGAACAAACCACCGACGAGCACATACCCCCCCCCGCTCGGCCACGACTAGGTACATGCTTAATTCATCCTTTGTCTTCATGAGTCGAGGCGTCGACGTGTCGTTTAACGGACACGGGTAATGTAAATCCCTAAGTGTAATATATGAGTGTGTGTATGTTAAATTAGTAATTAATATTAAGTAATTACTCAAATAAAAATGATTAAATGTAAACACCGTATTGACCTAGAAGACTAGACATTGACCTAGTGCACTCTAACATGATAATTAGGACTATTTTTTGGGTACTATACGTAATTAGTTTCGTAACAAATTCTTGGTATTTTGTTTTCCTGATCTACATGGTAACTGAGGATATGACACGTGTACGTCTTAGCTGCGTGCACACGCGATCCTGTTAGTTGACCAGTTGTGACCCTTACGTCAGTTCCTAAGAGCATCATAGTATTTCCTGTGCGTACTATTGTAGTGACTGGTGATCATATTATTATATATATTATATATATAGGATCACTGGACCATTCAGACGAGACTTCAGGAGCAGGTTATTGGCACTCGCAGCTTGAGGACCCAGGCAAGATACCTTGCCATATTTACTGTTTAATTTAAATTATGCAATGTTGTATGATATCTTGTTGCAATTATTTTATATAATTGTGCGCGTTTGAGATTGACTCGAGTGCAGTCGACGAGTACGTCGATGAGTAGTATAATTGACTTAGTTACTAGCAGACTCACCCACCATTGTGAGGATATTCTGATATCTTCTGTGACCTGACACTCTTACACGCATCACGATGACAAACTCATGTTGGGATGCGGATTCGCGTACCCGATTAGCTATCGGTGCGTGTGACATGCATCACGGTTTAGTATGTAATTAGGGTTATCTAGTTAGTGGAGACTTGGCATGTAGTTACGTGGTATGCATGTCGTGTATTCGACTTGTATATCCATATTGGACGGAAAGGATAATTGGTAGGCGTATGGGAAACACACATTGGAATCCGTAGTATCCGGAGGAGCCACGGATCCAATAACTTTCTTTATACAGATACTGCGTTCTTCGGAGCGATACAGATGTATATATTTGCAGATACCTCATTCTTCGGAATGATGTATATTACATGAACAGATACCTCGCTCTTCGGAGTGTGGACGTTATGCCTACACCTACCCATACGTACCAAGGTTGTCCTCATATTGCATTCACTTAGATGGTTAGCACACCCCTTTATTTTATTCAGTTTTCATATATGGCATGTATTTTTGTATCTTGTTACGTCCCTCTGAGGACCTGGTTCCCTTCCAGATTTGGACGAGGCATATTATCCCACTGTGTACGGACCTGGACAGGAGACGAGGTACGCATCCGAGGAGGAACTAGAGGTGCTACCATCAGAGTTCCTTTGATCATTGGTAGGCCTTCCACCTAGGACTGGAGCATCCTTATCTAGTTAGCTGATGCCTAGTCATTACTATTTTATCTACCTTTCAGTACTCTTATTTTATTATTGTAGTGGGTTTGTTCCCATCGGACATATCTGGATTGTACTATGATATTTCAGTCTCTGCACTTATTTTTTAGTATTTATTTCAGTACTTCTTGTTTATATTGTGGATGAGGTTAGACATTACCTGCTGTATGTTAGCATTGGACTTGTTAGTATTTTAGGACAGCGTAATATATTTCGTTGGGTCCATTAAATTAGATAATCCCTCGGAGACGTATTAGCTAGCCATTGCCACATGGCCTGGTCCCGTGTATTTTGGGATTGGGGCGTGACATGGTTTTAGTGGTGGCTCATGCAGGTCTTATTAATAGCTTTTGGTATGGTAACGTACCCAGTGAGCCTGGATAGGATAGAAATTACTCGGTCTCATCCACTTTGATTACATCTTTGAACTTTCCTCGTATTAATTCTAAATATCTGTATCCTGGTTGCTTGATTTCGTACTCTTTTAATGAAGTTCTATCTCTTGCAGCGAGATGAACTTGCGTAGTGGACGAGGAGCACACGGTGCCATGGTGCCAGCTGACACCACACAGAGAGAGGAGATATCCCAGGGACCACCCGGAGAGCAACCACCACCACAGGCCCCGGTGATTCCATAGGCCCGCTGATACATTGGCGCGAGACTTCTCAGGGCGATCCAACACAGCAGCACGAGGGACAGACTTTACAGACGATCCCAACACAGCATTTCGAGGGCCAGACTTTGGGGGTACGCCGATGCCGCAACCCGAGAGGCCAACATCTGAGGTGACACCTACACCGCAGCCGGAGGTCCCATTGCCCCCACCTCCACCCTATCCACCTCAGATGCCACATCCGGAGGGACAGTCTCAGATGTTTCAGTTCTTCCAGAATATGATGCAGGCACAGTGGCATTAGACCGAGACGTTGAGACAGAGCTAGATGGCAGTTCTAGAAAGGACACCTGCCCCAGTACCCGTACCAGTACCTGCGCCTAATCAGCCAGCTGGTACTGTACGAGGATTTTGCTAGATGGTCCCAGATACTTTTTCGGGCAACGAGACTGCAGAGGAGATCTCTGATTGGGTCGCCAACACGGAGATGCTACTAGAGGCTTCTCAGCTACATCCAGACCTTTGGATGACCGCAGTGAGGGCCCAACTGAAAGACAATGCCCATCACTGGTAGGATTCCATAGAGCGCAGCGTCGGCAAGACACAAATGTGGGAGCAGTTCTTGGAGTACTTCAATGTAAAGTATTTTTCGACTACGGTCAGGAATGCCATGTACTCCCAGTTCCTGCACCTGGAGCAAGGGAATATGACCGTAGACGCATACGATACAGAGTTCAGTCGACTCAGCAGATTTGGTACCGCCTTGATATCCAACGATTTGGAGAAGGCCAAGAGATTCTATCACGGCCTGACTTTTGAGCTGCAGAGGTACACCACCACCCAGGCGAGGATTTCTTATAAGGAGGTTCTGTCAGAGGCGAGGATCCAGGAGGCCATTGGCAGAGGAGCGAGACGTTCCAGCATGACCGTACCAGCCAGAGCCCAGCCCAGAGCAGGACAACCGATCCGTCGTCCGGGAGCGCAGACACAGCAGAGGACAGTGCCATACCAGCACAAGGAGCTTCCGACTTGTCACTATTGTGGCAAGAAGGGACATATTGTCAGAGATTGCCGGAAGAAGCTAGGATTATGCATGATCTATGGAGCGAGTCAGCACCTTGCCAGAGATTGCCCACAACGCAGAGATGCAGCACCGCAGACAGGACAGAGGCCAGCAGCACCAGTCCCGAGTATACTACCCCCGCTAGGAGGTCAACGTCCACCAGCACCCGGAGGATTTCAGAGGGGACCATCCTTGGCCCCACAGGAGGCACAATTTGATCGAGCCAGACAACAGGCCGGAGGACAGAGGCATGGACAGGCCTTTGCACTTACAGCGACTAAGGAGGAACCAGAAGGAAAAGCTATCACAGGTACCATTTTAGTTGCATCATTATCTGCGACTGTATTGTTTGATTCTGGTGCTACACTATCTTTCATATCTAGTAGTTTCGTAGCTATGCATGGAGTAGCTACTTCCCCCTTACCTAAGAGTTTAAAGATTCTTACCGGAGGAGGCATCGTACCGGTTACCAGCACTATTAGAACATGCTCGGTAATCGTGTGTGGTCGAGAGATGAGAGTGCAATTTTTAGTATTCCCGATGCCATACTTTGACATTGTGTTAAGCATGGACTGGTTAAGCCAGTACAATGCCATACTGGATTGCCGAAGGGATAACGTCATTTTTAGACTGCCAGATCAACCGAAGTTTGAGTACATGCGAGGGACCGTCGAGTGAGGAGTAAGTCAGATAGCTGGAGCTTACATGACTATGGAGATGGCACCCCCACCGATAGTTGAAGAGTTCGAGGATGTTTTCCCAGAGGAGTTGCCAAGCTTACCGCCAGATAGAGACGTGGAGTTCACTATTGAGTTAGTACCCGGAGCAGCACCGGTATCTTCAAATATGTACCGGTTGGCAAAGAAGGAATTGGAAGAACTGAAGCTATAGTTAGATGAGTTACAGATCAAGAGATTTATCCGTCCAAGTGCATCACCCTGGGGAGCACCAGTGTTGTTTATACCAAAGAAGGATGGGACAGTCTGTATGTGCATTGATTACAGAGCCCTTAATGCTTTGACTATCAAGAACAAGTACCCCCTGCCGCGGATTGACGATTTGTTCGACCAGCTGACAGGAGCAGTGGTGTTCACGAAGATCGACTTGAGATCGGGTTATCATCAGGTAAAGGTGCGGAGAGAAGACATTCCAAAGATGGCATTCAGGACTTGTTATGGTCACTATGAGTTCTTGGTGATACCTTTTGGACTGACGAATGCGCCTGCAGTATTTATGAACCTGATGAACAGAGTCTTCCACCAGTATCTGGACCAGTTTGTGGTAGTCTTCAACGATGACAACTTGGTGTATTCAAAGAGCCACGAGGAGCACGAAGAGCACTTGAGATTAGTGTTGGAAACGCTGAGGCGAGATAGGCTCTATGCCAAGTTGAGAAAGTATGAGTTCCTCCTAGATCATGTCGCTTTCCTTGGATACGTTATCTCAGGAGATGGTATTTCAGTAGATCCAGCGAAGATTTCGTCAGTAGAGACGTGGCCGACCCCTACCAACGTCTTAGAGGTGAGGAGTTTTCTAGGACTTGTCGGATATTACTGGAGGTTCGTAGAGAACTTCGCAAGGATTGCAGAACCGATGACCCGCTTGACCCGCAAGGAGCAGGAGTTCATTTGGACAGAGGAGTGTCAGACGGCGTTCGATGAGCTGAAGAAGCGTCTGACTACGGCACCTATCTTGACTATACCTTCTGGACCCGGAGGATTCGTGATCTACAGTAATGCGTCTGGGAAAGGATTAGGATGCGTCTTGATGCAGCATGAAAAATTTGTGGCCTATGCCTCTAGGAAGCTGAGGACCCATGAGAAGAACTATCCCACTCACGACTTGGAGCTTGCCGCAGTGATCTTTGCCCTGAAGCTTTGGAGGCACTACCTATACGGAGAGCGAGTGGAGATATTAACAGATCACAAAAGCCTGAAGTACGTCTATACTCAGAAGGACCTGAACCAGAGACAAAGACGTTGGCTCGAGGTGATGACAGACTTTGAGATTGAGCTACAGTACCACCCTAGAAAGGCCAATATAGTAGCTAATGCGTTGAGCAGAAGACCCATGGCATTCTTTTTGACTACCCAGCAATACCTATTGAGAGATCTAGAATAGTTGGGTATAAAGGTCATTATGCCCGGAGTAGACGGCCAGTTGTCGAGTTTCCAATTGCAATCAACATTGATTGAGAGGATCAAGGTCGCCTTGCCAACAGATGCCAGATTCCAGAGGCTTCGACAGAGGACAGAGGCCGGGATACAGACAGGATTGCGCATACACGAGGATGGGACTTTGAGATGGGGAGATCATCTCTATGTTCTGAATGGAGAACTTTGTCAAGAGTTGATGTCGGAGGCGCACAGTTTAAAATACTTTATTCATCCAGGAGGCACGAAGATGTACAGAGACTTGAGGCAGTACTATTGGTGGCATGGAATGAAGAGGGAGATAGCCCGCTTTGTAGCGAAGTGCCTAGTATGTCAGCAAGTCAAGGCTGAGCATCAGAGATCTATAGGTTTACTTCAGCCGCTCCCGATACCTGAGTGGAAATGGGAGCACGTCACTATAGACTTCGTTACGGGCTTTCCGAGTAGTCCTAGTGGTCGCAATGCAGTATGGGTAATCGTGGATAGACTCACTAAGTCCGCTCACTTTTTAGCCTTCAGAGTTGGGCAGTCCACAGAGGTCTTAGCAGATATGTATATGAGAAAGATCGTATGACTGCAAAGAGTGCCAGTCAGTATAGTGTCTAACAGGGATACGAGGTTCACATCTTACTTTTGGCGGAGTATGCAAGAGAGTCTCGGTACCCGCCTAAAGTTTAGCACATCGTATCACCCGCAGACAGATGGTCAGTCCGAACGCACCATTCAGACGCTGGAAGATATGTTGAGGGCATGCATGCTTGATTTCAGTGGATCATGGGAGGACCATTTATATTTGGTCAATTTTTTTTACAACAATAGCTATCAAGTGATCATTTAGATGGCTCCCTATGAAGTGTTGTATGGCAGGAAGTGTCGTTCCCCAGTCTGTTGGAACGATGTGGGCGAGAGGCAGATTCTTGGGCCAGAGTTGGTTGTTCGTACAGTGAAGAAGGTAAAGAAGATCCAAGGGCACCTGCGAGCAGCACAGGACAGACAAAACCATTGGACAAACGTGCATCGACGACCCCTAGAGTTCCAGGTTGGAGATCATGTGTTTCTGAAAATCTCTCCTACCCGAGGAACCATCAGGTTTGGAGGCAGAGAAAAGCTGAGTCCGAGGTACATCGGACCATTCAATGTGTTGGAGCATATCAGAGAGGTTGCTTACAGATTAGCCTTGCCACAGACATTAGAAGGAGTTCATGACATCTTTCATGTATCTCAGCTAAGGAGGTACATGCCAGATTCGAGTCATGTGCTTAACCACTCGGAGATCACAGTTGGGCCGAGTTTGTCATATCAAGAGGAGCCTGTAGATATTGTGGACAGGAGTGAGAAGGTATTGCGTGGTCAGACTATCCCTCAAGTTCATGTCTCATGGAAGCATCATGCACCAGGTGAGTCGACCTGGGAACGAGAAGATGATATTCGACAGCGTTATCCCCATCTCTTCGAAGGTTTAGGTATGTAGTAGCATTTAATTTTAGTCAATAGTTTTTTTTACCATATGTCTATTTTAATTTCGAGGACGAAATGCTCTAAGGAGGGTAGATTGTAAACCCCCTCGGCCAAATTTAGGTCGACTTAGCTTAGATAGAGAGACTAGGATTAATTTGGATACAATTAGAATTAGAACACAGTATTTTAGAATTATTGTGCAATATTTATATCACTTAGTGCACCTTACCGTTGCTTCGATATTTAGAGCACTACACTAGCTGTTACCTTCAAACAAATTTTATACACTTTTTCTAGACATGTCAGCCTACCATTCTGACCTTTGTGTAACTTATAACTACTCTATCTTGTGCTTCATTTTAGTCGCACAATATTCGTTATAAACGTCCATATTTAAATTCAATTAAATCCAACTTTGCAACCTTGTCCTTTTCAATCAAAATTGGAGACCCAACCTTAACCCGTTTTGTCCAACCCAATTAATGACAATATTCTATTCTGAGCCTGCTACGTCCATGACACTTGTGTCCCACCCAATTTTAATCCCATGTACTTCTAATTCATTAAAGAGCACAAATTATACTAATTTTAATTAAATTAATGTAAGGGCCCAACCTCACCCAAAACTAGACCCAACCTAGCCATCTATACCCTACATTCTTTCATGTGAACAAGACCCCACCCCAAGGAGCCCTAGCTGACCCAATTTTCGAGGACATCTCCCTTTCTCTCTCTCCTATATAAATTCAACTTCTTCTCTCTCCAAACCCTAAAAACCAAAACCTAGAAACTACCCCAACCGAAACCCTAGCTCTTCCCAACCGGCCGCCCTTCCTTCCCCGACTACCTCTACTCAGCCCTACCGCCCCAGTCACCGTCCCCACCGACCTCCGACCTTCCTCTCCTCAAGTCAATCAGCCACCACCAGCACCCACATGACCCGCTGCATTGGTCGCTGCTGCTGCCGAGGCTACTACTGCTGTTGTTTCACCGTGCAACGACCGGAGCTCCGCCCCCTCGCCGAAAAATAGACCACCGACGAGCACAGACCCCCCCCCCCCCCCGCTCGGCCACGACTAGGTACATGCTTAATTCATCCTTTGCCTTCATGAGCCGAGGCGTCGACGTATCGTTTAACGGACACGGGTAATATAAATCCCTAAGTGTAATATATGGGTGTGTGTATGTTAAATTAGTAATTAATTTTACGTAATTACTTAAATAAAAATGATTAAAAATGTAAACACCTTATTGACCTATAAGCCTAGACATTAACCTAGTGCACTCTCACATGATAATTAGGACTGGTATTTTTGTACTATACGTAATTAGTTTCGTAACAAATTATTGGTATTTTGTTGTCCTGATCTACACGGTAACTAAGGATATGACACGTGTACATCTTAGCTGCATGCACACGCGGCCGTGTTAGTTGACCAATTATGACCCCTTACGTCAGTTCCTAAGAGCAACATAGTATTTTCTGTGCATACTATTGTAGTGACTGATGATCGTATTATTATATATATTATATGTATAGGGTCGCTGGACCATTCAGGCGAGACTTCAGGAGCAGGTTATTGGCACTCGCAGCTTGAGGACCCAGGCAAGATACCTTGCCATATTTACTGTTTAATTTAAATTATGCAATCTTGTATGATATCTTGTTACAATTATTTCATATAAATGTGCGCGTCTGAGATTGACTTGGGTGCAGTCAACGAGTACGTCGATGAGTAGTGTAATTGACTTAGTTACTAGCAGACTCACCCACCATTGTGAGGATATTCTGATATCTTCCGTGACCTGACACTCTTACACGCATTACGATGACAAACTCATGTTGGGATGCGGGTTCACGTACCCAATTAGCTACCGGTGCGTGTGACATACATCACGGTTTAGTACATAATTAGGGTTATCTAGTTAGCTGAGACTTGGCATGTAGTTACGTGGTATGCACGTCGTGTATTCGACTTGTATATCCATATTGGGCGGGGAGAAAAACTGGTAGGCGTATGGGATACACACATTAGAATCCGTAGTATCCAGAGGAGCCACGGATCCAATGACTTCCTTTATACAGATAATGCGTTCTTCGGAGTGATACGGATGTATATATTTGCAGATATCTCATTCTTCGGAATAATGGACGTTACATGTACAGATACCTCGCTCTTTGGAGTGTGGACGTTATGCCTACACCTACCTATACGTACCAAGGTTGTCCTCGTATTGCATTCACTTAGATGGTTAACACACCCCTTTATTTTATTCAATATTCATATATGACATGTATTTTTGTATCTTGTTACGTCCCTCTGAGAACCTGGTTCCCTTCCAGATTTGGACGAGGCATATTATCCCACTGTGTACGGACCTGGGCAGGAGACGAGGTACGCATCCGAGGAGGAGCTAGAGGTGCTACCATCAGAGTTCCCTTGATCATTGGTAGGCCTTCCGCCTAGGACTGGAGCATCCTTATCTAGTTAGCCGATGCCTAGTCATTACTCTTTTATCTGCCTTTTAGTACACTTATTTCGTCATTGTAGTGGGTTTGTTCCCATCAGACATATCTGGATTGTACTATGACATTTCAGTCTCTGCACTTATTTTTCAGTATTTATTTCAGTACTTCTTGTTTATATTGTGGATGAGGTTAGACATTACCTGTTGTATGTTATCATTGGACTTGTTTGTATTTTAGGACAGCATAGTACGTTTTGTTGGGTCCATTAAATTAGGTAATCCCTCGGAGACATATTAGCTGGTCATTGCCACGTGGCCTAGTCCTGTGTATTTTGGGACTGGGCATGACATCTCCTGTGATCGACGCAATCACATTACGATACTTGATTAATGTCACGCCCCAATCCTAAAATGACGAGGGACTGAGCACGTGAGCAATGGCCAGCAGCACGCACCGATGGACAACCCAATTTAATGGATCCATCAGGGCATGCTTAAGCTGTAGTCTAGCAGTACTAAGTACAAGTCTCAGGTATTTCTAATCTCATCCACAGAACAAACACAGATTAACTGCCAGAATTAATACAATGGAAATAAATAAGCAATATTAAATAAGGTTATCTCGGGAAACAAATCCGAGAATTATTCTGTTACATTTAAGGAAACAGACAGGAAATAAAATACTGAAATGGAAATACTGTGAATATGTAGCCGGTGCTCAGGAGAAGTCTTCGGCCACTATCTCGTCCTCGGTTCCGGGTTCTGCTCCAAGGAGTGCTCCTGTACCGTACACCTCGAGGTAGTTCTCCTCGGCTATACCTGGGGACATAGTCCATTCCAGGTCCTCAGGGGACATAACAAGGTACAGAAAATACAAGCCAAAACATATGCAGTGTAGCAATAAAATAAACAGCAGGGTAAATATGTAAACCAGCTAGTGATATGCAAGTGAGAGTTTTAGTCATACTCAGGCTGAGACTACTACAGGATCAGTGTCGAAGAAACCATAGCAGTATTTTCTCGAAGAGCCAGAACTTGTGCCAAAGTTCTGTATCAGAGACTAAGACACCTCCAGATAACCTTATTTACATTATAATCAGCCTTGAAATGGTAATACTCTCCCCACCCCATGTAATCTCACGTCACAGTTCCAGAAATATCAGGTACAAGTCACGCAAGATTGAACTAATGCAATGAGTCAGGATAGAATCTAAGCATGTAAACTGTAATGACATGAAAAATGTAACCTATACGGAATCACCAGGTATATCTCAGGCAATTCCATCACATGAAGAGTGTCAGGTGTCCTGGGTTGAGCAGTTAAGCAAGTTACTTATGAAACTACAAGCAATCAAGTAAATACTTTAACCAGAATTATCTGAGAATTTGACAAGTTTTACTTGCCCACTGATATATAACTAAGTCCAAGAAATAGGAAACAAAGCTGCAAGTTTTGGCAAGGTACACTTGCCTGTGGTTCCAGCTATGTTTGCGGTTCTGACTTCGGTTGGATTTGCAGACGGTACTCCGGTTGCTGAAACAAACATCACCATCAGATCCAAAAAATATCAATTAGCTAGAATTGCCTGTCCTTGGGTCCAATTTGGAGACAAGGGCAGAAACGGCAGTTTCGAGCCAAAACGGGGTCCACCAGTGGGCCCGCTTTGCACCGAAAAACGTGTCAGGGTCAACGGTCTCCAAATTCACCAAACTTAGTGTCAACAGGTCAGAAATGCTGATACGAACCCAACGGAACTTTCAGAATTGAATTTTGATGAGCCATTTACAAAATCGTCCGTCGAGCGGGGCCTGTGGGGCCCACGACACGCGATTTCGTCAACGTTCTCAGAATCGAACCAAACTTGACCCACAGGACCAGCGTATCGCTACGAGTCCGATGGCGCAATTTTCGTCTTGATCCGACGTGTGTGCACGAAGTTAGGGTGAAATGCAGAAAAGGCGGATACGGAGCGATGTCTGCGGATACGCGTTGATTCCGGTGTGCACGCACACCCGAATCAGCTTCCGCGAAATTCCACACGTCCGTATCGATGAGGCGCACGTATCTGTGAAGACCGCACGCGACCAAGTCGTCCCGTTTGGCGGGGCGTACTCAGTTCCGGGGTGAAACAGGGTCTGGTTTTTCCTGTTTTTAGATCGCGGTGTGCGATCACCACAGGACGCGATGCCCCGAGCGGTTTGTCCGGGCACCGAGAGGGTCATACAGGCTTTGCGTAGAAATTTACAGAATCGAATTCCGAGCTACAGGGTGCAAGATATGGGTACCTGAACGAGGCCCGAAAAGTTGAGAATAATTCGTGTCTTACTCGTGTCCGACACGAGTCTTGGCCGTGTCCACTGCCCGTGTCCTGCTGGGACCGTGTCTGGCAGCTGGCTGAGTCCGGCCTAGGGAGCTTCTGGCTGAGGCGGCCAGGGGCTGAGTTGTCCGGCGGCAAGTCGTCGACCGGGTGGTGCACGGCGGGGAAAGGAGGAAGGGGAGGAGAACGGGGGATTCGAGGGGCGGCCGGAGGGGTTTGCTATGAGGAGGAGAGAGGAGGAGGAGGGGTCGCTGGGGTCTGTGAGCGCGGCGGCCTGGGGTCGTCCGCTGCGGCGGGTACGGGCGGAGTTAGGTCGCCAGAGCTAGGGCATAGGTTAGGGAGATGGGGAGGAGGAGAAGAGGAAGGGGAAGGGGGCTTCTTATAGGGGCTGGTCGGGGCGTCGTGGTCGAGGGATCCGGAGGGGAGGCGACGTGGGGGCTCTCGCGGAGGGGAGGCGGTCGTGGCGGCGGGATTTCCGGCGGCGGAGCGGGGGTCGCGGGCGCAGGCGACGTGGGAAGGGGATGATGAAGCGGGTCGGGTCAGGCGGCGGGCTCCGGGTGAGCGGACCCGCCCGACCTGCTAGGGGGGTTTAGGTTGGGCTGGGCTTGCACCAAGGGGCTCGGCCCACTGGGCCGGGCCCAAGAAACAAATAATAATAATAATAATAACAGAATAATTAATTAATTAATTTGGAAATTAGTTTTTAGGCTTTTAAAAATAGGTCCGAGGCCCAATAAAATCCCAGAAAATTGCCCTAAGTCCAGTTTTTCATTTTACATCTAAAAATATTATTTTTATAATATTTTAATACTATTTAATATCAATTAAAAATCATTGAATAATTAAAACCCTGTTTTTAAATTACAAAAAATTCCCAGAAAATTCCAGAAAATTGTGAAAAATTCAGTTTTTAAAATTTTGAAAATTCAGGGGGTTTACAATCTATCCCCCTTAAGAGGATTGCGTCCTCGCAATCAAAGAATAACCGGTCAACAGAGATGACGCGGTCGCAAACATCGTTTGAAAACACATCACAAGATACTTAGGGAAGTACCGTTTCCCTAAAAATTGAAAGTTTACACTTTCTAGGAAAATCTAGTTAAAACTATAACTTATATGAAAAATCAGGTTGTTATTAACAAGTTGCTATTTACTAGGTTGGGGCTGAGGTCACGAACCAACGGGCACGGACTACAACAAGACTAAAACGGAAAACTATAAATCACTTACTCGCATCGGCTTCCTGCACAGTCATCGCGTAAGCTTGCCCTCGTCCTTGAGGTAGATTCCTCTGCTGTTGCTGAGCTTGCTGGTAGGGTGCTGCTCGAGGTGCTGGTAGAGTTTAATGGTTCGCCCTTTGTGTTCCTTCTCCACGTTGAGTGCAATCCCTTACCGAATGCTGACGGGATCCGCATGCCAAACACAATCCTAGTCTGCGTCGGCATTCCTTGGCGATATGGCCTGCTTTGCCACAGTAATGACAAGTAAGGAGGACTACCACTGGTGGTATAGATGCTTTCTGCTGTTGGTGCGGTCTCTTTGTAGATTCTTCTTGTGGTGCTCTAGATGTTGCTGATGGGGAGGACCTCTTCAGACTGGTCTCTCTCTTGGTGACGCGCTCTATGCGTCGAGCCGCAGCAAGGACGTCCGAGTATGATGTTGGTGCGACGGACCCAATTAGTTTCTGCAGCTCAATGTTCAGTCCGTCGAAGAATTTTTCGGCCTTCTCTTCCTCAGTCGGGATCAGGGTGGGGGCGAAGCGGCTCAGACGAATGAATTCTGCGTTGTACTCTTCCACCGTCATGGAGTCCTGAGTGAGGCGATTGAATTTGTCCCGCAGTTCTGATCGAGCGATGGCAGGAATGTACATCTCCTAGAAGAGTCTGGAGAACTCCTCCCAAGTGACTCGGTCTGGTCCGAGTCGCATCTCCTCGGATAGCCACCAGTGATGGGCATTGTCCGTCAATTGCATTCGGACGGCAGTCATCCAGCGTTCCCGTGGAAGTTCAGCTGCTTCAAGTTGATGCCGAATGTTGGTGAGCCACTCATGAACTTCTGTGGGCTCCTCTTTTCCAGAAAAAGTGCGGGGCTTCAGTTGGCGGAAGTCAGTGATTGAGCCTGTAGTTGGCCGTCGAGCTGGTAGGTTGACCTGCTCTAGTGCAGTCACAATGCTGTCCCTCAAGAAATTAGCTTCGCGATGCTGAGCCTCGTGTTGGACTTGTTGCTGTGCTTGCATCATCGCGTAGATCATTTGGAATATTTGCTGCCCGTCGATCGGCTGTCCTGGTGGGAACACGGGCATTGGTGGGACGAACTGCGGCGGAGGTGGGATGTCATCACGCCGGAATCGGGAGGTAGGTTGACCTGCCTGCTGGCTCTGTTGAGTTGGTGGAACTCCTCCGACTGGTGTCACTTCGTCGTCGTAGGTGACACCGGGAGTCTCGTTGCACTCTTGTGGGTTCATTTCCCTGTATCCAAAATAACCGATAAGAGGCGCACAGGAAACAAGGCAAGATGCAAGTTCAAGTTAGTTCGAATACGATACAGATATCAAAAATGATTCAAGCAAGTGGATGAGATTCTAAAATTTATCCTATCTTATTGCAGGCCTGTTCGGTCCCTAAGTTGAAACCGAACAATTTAGTCGTAGACCTGCATGGGCCACCACAAAAACCATGTCACGCCCCAATCCCAAAATGACGAGGGACTGAGCACGTGAGCAATGGCCAGCAGCACGCACCGATGGACAACCCAATTTAATGGATCCATCAGGGCATGCTTAAGCTGTAGTCTAGCAGTACTAAGTACAAGTCTCAGGTATTTCTAATCTCATCCACAGAACAAACACAGATTAACTGCCAGAATTAATGCAATGGAAATAAATAAGCAATATTAAATAAGGTTATCTCGGGAAACAAATCCGAGAATTATTCTGTTACATTTAAGGAAACAGACAGGAAATAAAATACTGAAATGAAAATACTGTGAATATGTAGCGGTGCTCAGGAGAAGTCTTCGGCCACTATCTCGTCCTCGGTTCCGGGTTCTGCTCCAAGGAGTGCTCCTGTACCGTACACCTCGGGGTAGTTCTCCTCGGCTATACCTGGGGACATAGTCCATTCCAGGTCCTCAGGGGACATAACAAGGTACAGAAAATACAAGCCAAAACATATGCAGTGCAGCAATAAAATAAACAGCAGGGTAAATATGTAAACCAGCTAGTGATATGCAAGTGAGAGTTTTAGTCATACTCAGGCTGAGACTACTACAGGATCAGTGTCGAAGAAACCATAGCAGTATTTTCTCGAAGAGCCAGAACTTGTGCCAAAGCTCTGTATCAGAGACTAAGACACCTCCAGATAACCTTATTTACATTATAATCAGCCTTGATATGGTAATACTCTCCCCACCCCATGTAATCTCACGTCACAGTTCCAGAAATATCAGGTACAAGTCACGCAAGATTGAACTAATGCAATGAGTCAGGATAGAATCTAAGCATGTAAACTGTAATGACATGAAAAATGTAACCTATACGGAATCACCAGGTATATCTCAGGCAATTCCATCACATGAAGAGTGTCAGGTGTCCTGGGTTGAGCAGTTAAGCAAGTTACTTATGAAACTACAAGCAATCAAGTAAATACTTTAACCAGAATTATCTGAGAATTTGACAAGTTTTACTTGCCCACTGATATATAACTAAGTCCAAGAAATAGGTAACAAAGCTGCAAGTTTTGGCAAGGTACACTTGCCTGTGGTTCCAGCTATGTTTGCGGTTCTGACTTCGGTTGGATTTGCAGACGGTACTCCGGTTGCTGAAACAAACATCACCATCAGATCCAAAAAATATCAATTAGCTAGAATTGCCTGTCCTTGGGTCCAATTTGGAGACAAGGGCAGAAACGGCAGTTTCGAGCCAAAACGGGGTCCACCAGTGGGCCCGCTTTGCACCGAAAAACGTGTCAGGGTCAACGGTCTCCAAATTCACCAAACTTAGTGTCAACAGGTCAGAAATGCTGATACGAACCCAACGGAACTTTCAGAATTTAATTTTGATGAGCCATTTACAAAATCGTCCGTCGAGCGGGGCCTGTGGGGCCCACGACACGCGATTTCGTCAACGTTCTCAGAATCGAACCAAACTTGACCCACAGGACCAGCGTATTGCTACGAGTCCGATGGCGTAAGTTTCGACTCGATCCGACGTGTGTGCACGAAGTTAGGGTAAAATGCAGAAAAGGCGAATACGGAGCGATGTCCGCGGATACGCGTTGATTCCGGTGTGCACGCACACCCGAATCAGCTTCCGCGAAATCCCATACGTCCGTATCGACGAGGCGCACGTATCTGTGAAGACCGCACGCGACCAAGTCGTCCCGTTTGGCGGGGCGTACTCAGTTCCGGGGTGAAACAGGGTCTGGTTTTTCCTGTTTTTGGATCGCGGTGTGCGATCACCACAGGACGCGATGCCCCGAGCGGTTTGTCCGGGCACCGAGAGGGTCATACAAGCTTCGCGTAGAAATTTACGGAATCGAATTCCGAGCTACAGGGTGCAAGATATGGGTACCTGAACGAGGCCCGAAAAGCTGAGAATAATTCGTGTCTTACTCGTGTCCGACACGAGTCTTGGCCGTGTCCACTGCCCGTGTCCTGCTGGGACCGTGTCTGGCAGCTGGCTGAGTCCGGCCTAGGGAGCTTCTGGCTGAGGCGGCCAGGGGCTGAGTTGTCCGGCGGCGAGTCGTCGACCGGGTGGTGCACGGCGGGGAAAGGAGGAAGGGGAGGAGAACGGGAGATTCGAGGGGCGGCCGGAGGGGTTTGCTGTGAGGAGGAGAGAGGAGGAGGAGGGGTCGCTGGGGTCTGCGAGCGCGGCGGCCTGGGGTCGTCCGCTGCGGCGGGTACGGGCGGAGTTAGGTCGCCAGAGCTAGGGCATAGGTTAGGGAGATGGGGAGGAGGAGAAGAGGAAGGGGAAGGGGGCTTCTTATAGGGGCTGGTCGGGGCGTCGTGGTCGAGGGATCCGGAGGGGAGGCGACGTGGGGGCTCTCGCGGAGGGGAGGCGGTCGTGGCGGCGGGATTTCCGGCGGCGGAGCGGGGGTCGCGGGCGCAGGCGACGTGGGAAGGGGATGATGAAGCGGATCGGGCGGCGGGCTCCGGGTGAGCGGACCCGCCCGACCCGCTAGGGGGTTTAGGTTGGGCTGGGCTTGCACCAAGGGGCTCGGCCCACTGGGCCGGGCCCAAGAAACAAATAATAATAATAATAACAGAATAATTAATTAATTAATTTGGAAATTAGTTTTTAGGCTTTTAAAAATAGGTCCGAGGCCCAATAAAATTCCAGAAAATTGCCCTAAGTCCAGTTTTTCATTTTACATCTAAAAATATTATTTTCATAATATTTTAATACTGTTTAATATCAATTAAAAATTATTGAATAATTAAAACCCTGTTTTTAAATTACAGAAAATTCCCAGAAAATTCCAGAAAATTGTGAAAAATCCAGTTTTTAAAATTTTGAAAATTCAGGGGGTTTACAATTAATTTAGCAGTCACAGAAAAACTTGGCATACGACTTATGGATGTTATTACCACATATTTATATGGGTCAATGGATAATGACATTTATATGAAAATCTTAGAAGGATTCAAATTACCTGAAGAATATAACCAAAGGTCTTGTGGGTTATACTCAATCAAATTACAACGATCCCTATATGGATTAAAATAATCTGGAAGAATGTGGTATAACCGTCTTAGTGAATAACTAGTTAGAGAAGGATATATAAATAATCCAATTTGCCTATGTGTTTTTATCAAAAGATCTAAAAATGGATTCTCCATTATTGCTGTATATGTTGATGACTTAAATCTTGTAGGAAATCCCGAAGAGCTCACAAAAATCTCTAATTATCTGATGAAAGAAATTGAAATAAAGAATCTTGGAAAGACAAAATTTTGTCTCGGCCTACAGATCGAGCATTTATCAAATAAATTTTTATCCATCAATCTACCTATGCATAAAAGATTTTATATGGATAAAGCTCATTCATTGTGTAGCCCCATGATTGTTCGATCGTTAGATGAAAAGAAAGATATGTTTCGCCCTTGAGAGGATAATGAAGAATTATCAGGTCCAGAAGTACCATATCTTAATGTTATTGGAGCTTTGATGTATCTTACAAATTGTACAAGACCTGATATAGCATTTTCAGTAAACTTACTAGCAAGATATAGCTCGGCACCAACAAAACAACATTGGAATGATGTTAAACATATATTACGTTATCTTCGCGGAACAACCGACATGGGCTTATTTTACTCAAAAAATTCAGAATCACAAGTTGTGGGTTATGTTGATGCTGGTTATCTGACCCACATAAAGGAAGATCTCATAGTGGATATGTGTTTACTTGTGGCAGTGCTGCAATATCATTGTGTTCGATGAAGCAAACGTTAGCAGCTATTTCTTCTAATCACTCAGAAATTCTGGCATTGCATGAAGCAAGTCTAGAGTGTATATGGTTGAGAACGATGGTTCAACATATCCGAGAATCATGTGGGTTATCTTCAACAAAGAATACTCCGACAATATTGTATGAAGATAATGCTGCTTGTATTGCACAAATCAGAAATGGTTACATCAAAGGTGACAAAACAAAGCATATATCACCAAAAAAATTCTGCACTCACTAGCTACAGAAGAATTGTGTCATTGACGTTCAGCAGATACAATCGAGTAAAAATTTCACAAATTTATTCACTAAAGCATTGCCAACCACAACATTTAGAAAGATGATTCAGAATATTGGGATGCGTCAACTAAAGGATCTCTTGGCAGTATCAAGGGGAGCGTGATCACTAATTCTCACATTGTACTATTTTTACTTCGTCCAAGTTTTTATCCCACTGAATTTTTCTTGGCATGGTTTTAACGAGACAGAGTGTCACGCTTACAAATTTTATATGAATATGTCCTCTTTTTCCTTCGTCCAAGTTTTTATCCCACTGGATTTTTCTTGGCAAGGTTTTAACGAGGCATATTCCATAAATATTGGACATCCAATGAGGAGTGTTATGAAAATTGTATATGGATGTCCAAATAAAGAACTTGTTACTCTTGCTTTTGGATTACTCTTTTAAATAGAGAACCTGCAACTATTGACTTTTGGATTACTCTCTTAAGTAGAGAACTTGTAACTCTCGACTTTCTGGTTACTCTCTTAAGCCTATAAATATAGAGCTTGTAATGTACTTTTATAGAGGCAATTAAAAAAATGAAATAGCTCTTCACTCCCTTCCTCTATTATTCTCTAAGTACTCACTTTATTTTGTGCAAGTTTTATCAATGTTGGTACTTTTGTAACCTCAAGCAAGTATTTTTCAGATCTCATGAGTCTGTTTAGTTGGTGTAACAACCCCCCGACCAAAAATTCCTAAGTAACTAAATAAATAATTACCGAATTATGAATTTAATTTCTACATAAACCAAAGCCCGTGATCCCTCGTACCCACAACATTTCCATTTCAAACACACCAATTAAAAATTCAGAATCGCAACTAAATAAATAACGGATTTTTTCGTTTTAAGTAATAATTTATTATATAATTATATAAAACGGGATAAGTTATGGGTAATTGCGGGGGGGGGGACCACTCGCCAACTCAGTTGGCGAGTTGCTGAGTTGGCGAGGGGCTCGCCAACTGAGTTGGCGGGGCACCCTCCTCGAGGGGCCGCTCGCCAACTCAGTTGGCGAGCCATGCAACGTTGCAACCGTTGGCCAACGGCTATAATCCAAACGGCTATAATCCCACATTCCTATAAATAGACCCCCATCCAACACTCCTCTCACAACATTCACATTCTCCTCCTACCCCAAACACTCCTTACACCAAATTCTCCTCCTCTTGATATTTACTGGCGATGGCTACCCGCAATGACGGTCGTATTCCTGGCGGACCGACTACCGAGCTTATTCTTAAGCAACGTGAAGATCATATTTCTACTCAGATTTTTACTGGCGAGGTATTTTTTGAAATTACAAGTTGCTAACTTTATTAATGTATATATTTTTTAGAATGCCTATGTTTACTTTATTAATGCATATAATTTTTATAGTTATACGACCATGATAATGCTTTACGAACCCGGATCCACGTACATTGGCGGGCTGAAAGGAATTATCGTACGTGGAAGCTAATCCAGCTCAAAAGGCTTTGGTGGAATCCTTTGGATTCCACTATATAGATCGTGTTAGATATTTAATTCACGATCTTCATTTAGTTGTAAGCCTTGTGGAGCGTTGGTGGCCAGAACGCAACACTTTTCAACTCCCATTCGGCGAGATGACGATCACCCTTTTTGATGTGGCGAATATACTAGGGTTACCTATTAAAGGTAACGCTATATATTTTGATCCGCACTTAAAGGGATCTGATCTGATCCGGAGTTATCTCGGTGTTAGCCCTCCTTCTGGTCTAAAAGATGGCAATTATGTAAAATTTTCATGGCTCCGTGGCAACTTTATAGACCTACATCAAACTATTGATGGGGTGGTTGATGTAGATGAAAATCGGGTATGTATTTTAATTAGTAAATTTGTTTATTACTTAATTTAGTGGTACAATTTAATAAATTTGTTTAACACTTAATAAATCCAGGTTATTCGTTGCACTAGAGCCTATCTGCTCTGTTTATGTGGTGCAATTTTATTTCCCGATGCATCGGGAAATATGGTAAATGTGCAGCTTTTACCATTCTTGGATGATCTGACCAAACCTACTGAGCATGCGTGGAGAGCTGCTACTCTTGTGTTTTTATACGCCAATTTGACAGAATTTGTGAGATGCAATCGCAAGAGTATTTGTGGATGTATTTCACTGATACAGGTATGAATGAAAGGCCCTAAAAAGTTAGAGTAATTTTATACGCAAATTTTGTTTGTACTAATGTCATATTTTTGTTTTATAGTTCTGGTCCTACGAGCACTTCTATATTGGTAGGCCTGTTACCAGTGTTCTCAGTGATGTTGGAGTATTTTCAGTTGCTATGCGCTGGCCTACAGATGTAGTGGATTATCAACACTACCAATACAGGACTGTATCACTATATCGAAGCCAATTTGATACACTGCGGTCTAATGAGGTAATTTTTAAATATGCAATAAATATCTTTAAATTATTTAAGTTTTGATCGTAGATAAACATCACATCTAATCTCTTAAAATATCTTTAAATAGGTAACCTGGTTACCGTACATATGTGAACCCGATGCTCCAGAAATCAAGATGACAGCCTATGCATTTAGTTTACACAGATGTCATATTATATATGATCGGTTCACCATGTACCATCCGGCAGACCGTGTTCTTCGGCAATTCGGAATGGCCCCAATAATTTCCGATGATCCACCGACAGTCGGTTATCAAACATCAAATGCATTCCAACGAATCATTGGTCTCGTTGCTGACTGGAATAATCGGTTCGAGAATTATAGTGTGAGGGACATGTCTCCTAGACTAAATTCTCATGAGGAATGTAAGTTATAAGTTACTCATTATTCGTATTGATTTAGTGTAAATAGTTTGCTAAAATTTTGTTTATATTTTGCAGACATAGGTAGCCTGGACTACAGACAATGGTGGGGATGCCCTCTAATGAGCAACCGAGTATACCACTATGAGGAGCCCAGGTTCAAGACTAGATCCCTAGACGATTCTACTATGCGTACTTTTATTGATGGAATGAATGATTTGGTATGACTTCATTATACTTTAACTTCATTATACTTTAAAAAATACATATACATAGATATGATAAATATTTTAATTTACATGTTTCAAATTTCAGAGTGGGGTATACGAGCAGCATTTACAACAACCTCATATGGAGGAACATGTGACTCGTCGTCTTATGGGGGAGCTTGTTACTCGTGTTCGGCATCTGGGTATTGGACCGGAACCGAAAATGCCTCCGGTACAATCCCGTCTTCCACCGGACTATCCGACCGGCTTCGTACGACAGAGACACTCTCGTCGTCGTCGACGGGATACTGCTGGAGCGGGACCGAGTGACCAGTATCCTGGAGCGGGCCCGAGTGACCAGTATGCTGGAGCGGGCCCGAGTTACCAGTATGCTGGAGCGACCCCGAGTTACCAGTATCCTGGAGCGGGCCCGAGTTACCAGTATGCTGGAGCCTACCCGACTTACGAGAGTGCTGGAGCGGGACCGAGTTACCAGACTCCTGGAGCCGGACCGAGTTACGAGACTGCTGGAGATGAAAGCTACCAGATATTCACACAATTTTTTTCGACTCCATCAGCACCGCTGCCTACCCAAACTCAACAAGACCAGGACGAGGAGTAGTAGAAAATTGTAAACATTGTATTATTGCAATTTTTGTATGATTTGTAATGGATTTTTACATAAATATTTGGGTATTGAACAATTACATTTTACTCTCTCGGTTGACTAGTACATCTTCTTCGGTTGTGTCCCATAGCACCACAATTACTGCATCGTAGATCTCTTGTCGATGATTCCCGGGGTTTGATGCGGTTCTTCTTTGGTCTTCCGGCTTTGCGTCTTACATCTGGCACCCCAATTTGTCCTCTTACCAAAGGACCTTGGATCTCGTAGGGAACTGGAATTGGCTCCATATTTTGCGCGTAGGAGGAGAATGTGAATGTTGTGAGAGGAGTGTTGGGTGGGGGGTGTATTTATAGGAATGTGGGATTATAGCCGTTTGGATTATAGCCGTTGGCCAACGGTTGCAACGTTGCATGGCTCGCCAACTGAGTTGGCGAGCGGCCCCTCGAGGAGGGTGCCCCGCCAACTCAGTTGGCGAGCCCCTCGCCAACTCAGCAACTCGCCAACTGAGTTGGCGAGTGGTCCCCCCCCCCCCCCCGCAATTTCCCATAACTTATCCCGTTTTATATAATTATATAATAAATTATTACTTAAAACGAAAAAATCCGAATAAATAAATCTCTCTCTCTCTCTCTCTCTCTCTCTCACACACACACACACACACCAAATATTTTCCCTCCCAAACATAAACAGACACCCAAATATTTTCCCTCCCAAACATAAAAACACGCACACACAAACCAAACAAACAAAATATTTTCCCTCCCAACACACCAATCATTTCCCTCCAGACACCACTCCATACAAATCCCTACACATTTTATGCACACAGCAAGATTAAGCAATGGATTGTACTAAATAAACTAACAAATGTAAATATTGCAAACAATTAAGCCGACCAAACAGCACCTGGGTTCAAATAGGTTGGCTGTTGATTTTTTGTAGCCATTGATTTTATATTACAATTGTCATTTTGATATAAAATCAAGTGGAAATAATAAATGTGACGAACAGAAGAAAAATAATTATAGGTTATTTCATGAGTTTCTCACTTTATTTGCAAAAGCCAGAACAATTTCAAGAGAAATTTCCTGTCAAAATTTTCCACATTAAATGAATCTATAGTCAACATAGTTGCAGGTACATACTTTCAAATAAAAGCTTGTTTCATGTAAAGAAAAAACTGCGGGGACAAATGGGAGCAGCCTAAACCCGGGTTTCTGGAGATGAGTACAAGTATCGTGCTGTAAATCTAGACTAAAGAAGAATGTGTACTATATTGAACAGATACAATCATTATGAAGCAGACATGCCAACATGGAGACGACACTGATTTTGGCATGCCCTTAGTTTGTTTTAGAGTGTTCATGTATGTCCAAAATAAGTATCTGACACTGGAATGATACTAGTATATATATATCACCAACTTTGGTGAATTTGTGCTCTCTTATGTAGTTTGCTACTTACGTTCTTTTGAGGCCTTCTTATTTCACTATTGTCACTAGTAGCAAAACTCCAACACAATGTGATTATTAGATACCAAAGAGAGAATATTCTAGCACAAAGTAATTGGCCACACAATACAGAGTTTCTACTCACCAGAAAAAGCACAATACAGATCATTAAGAGAAGTGTCTCTGCCTAGAAGTAACAGTTCTTGTGACAGTGGAAACTCCATCAACAAATTTTGTCCGGAATAAAACTTTAGCATTGTTGAACATCCCCTCTTTCAAAGAAACCACAATAAACTGCAGGTAAAGAAGATTCAGCAAGTTCAGTACAGTAATTGATGAAACTCGCGCCTCCTTGCTTCCAGAAACTGTCGAGGCCTTGATGACTATAAGTGATTGGCTTCCATCTCGGAAAAGAAAGCACAGTATTCGCTTTTACTTATAGAGGATTGCTTTCTACTTTCAACTCAAATATTTATTTCTAATGCTTTCTTTATGTGCAGAATCTGATATGGCTCTCTCCTCTCTCTCAAACCAAAAAATACAAAATTGAATATGGGTTCTCTCTGATTCAAAGGTGTGCAACTAACACATAACAGTTACCAATTTATTTTGATTTCCTTAAACAAATGTCTTGTATGAAGAACTATTAATCTTATCTGTAGGTTATGGTGATTGATTTGATTTCTGGAGACTGAGAGTCGGAGCACTTGTTTTGTCTTCTTAGTCTTCGTTGCTTAATGAAATAGTTTTTTTAAATTCGCAATTAGATGATTATCTTTTCTTCTTATTGTTGAAGAGTTGGGACTCTTGGATTAGTTGGACATGTGAATCAAAAGTTCTTGGAGTTTTGCTATTGAATTTGGATGTTTTCTTCTTCAGTTTTCTTCTTAATTGTTCAATTCAAACAGCTTATTTGAATGATGAGTAATGAATAGTAATTAAAGTTTTTTTTTTCCCAGCAAATTAGAGTTTTATGGTCGAATATTCGGGTCGAGTATCCAACAAGTTAACTAATCGGATTCAGACTTGATAGTTTGTGATCCGTCAGGTCTAACGGATCAGATCAGGTCAAAAACTTGTAAACACGGAAAGTACTTTTTGGATCCCAGTAACTAGAAGTAACTAGATACGAAGGAGCTTTCAGAAAAAAGAGTAGGACATGGTATATGTGGGGTTTGACACCAACAGACAAAGAACTACATAAATATAATTAACATAATAATAAATTATACAAATGAATTCATCTTTTGTTCATCCAAAAGAAGATTTTGACTAAGATAATGAACATATCAAATCCAAACAAACGACTGCAAAGATATGGAAAGTGACGAGGAACCCTTTTAAGTTATAAAACCAGAAAGGAACATTAACTACATCATAAAGGTTAAATATTGGGTAATAATGAACAATGGGCTTTTTGGATATGCACGGGGAAAACAATCAAATACTAACGAATATACAAGGAAAACAAGGGGGACTAGCAAAATGACTATTTCTTACCTAGTAAGAATGAAATTGTATGATCTAAGTAAGGAGTCTATGGATCAAGTGTTAAGAGAAAATGCAGCAACTTTAAATACAAAACAATCCTCACCTTGAGTTCTTTTGCAGCTGATTGCATACCAGATTTCAATGACTTAATTTGTCTATCAAGATCTTTAAGTCTAGTATCACGGTGCTTACTGTGGTCTTTGATGGATTTCTCAAGTGTTGAAACAGTTGAAACACAGTTCTCATAGCTCTTGTTCAAGTTGAAACATGAACTTCTTTTGAAGAGGCAAAACTTCTGCAATCTAAACAAACGGAGAAGGCAAACATAATTGAAGGGAAATTAAGAAAAGACTGTCACTTAAACTCTTGTGGGTTTACTGAAAGCTTATCCAGAGCTAACAAAAATTCAGAAATATTAATACAAAGTACATTTCTGAGAGTTTAACACACCACCACTGCTACATACAAATTGTATAAATTAACCAATACGTGAAGGATAACTCGTCTAGTGAATATTCTCAACAACTAAATGCACTACCAGGGGGCTAATTGTCATATATCAAATATATTCATTATGTCCCTACGAAAGCTACAATTACAATAAACCTTGTAGGAGTGTGAGTCATCATGTTCTAACCAAATTGTCGCATACATGAAAACCATGCCAGTTCAATTACCCCCTCACATATTTAATTCAGTAAAGTACAATTACTGAATAAATCTGAGTCGCATTTAAGTCGTGAGTAACGCCTAGAAGTACATCACGACCCACTCAATTAAACTGAACAAATCTATCAAGAGAACCTAGAACGCCGCAATGCCTCTGTAACTTGTTCCTCCTGTCTACCAATGTCTCATGTTATATCTATATTGAGTACAGTAAATTGCCAAACTCCAATATCAAACCCTTAGACCCATCAAGATATATTTTAATCAAATTCAGCTAAACTTGATCTCAATGGTTAGTGAAACTACCAAAAGACAATCAACTCTCTTTTCAAGAGTGACAATTAACTCACCTGCCTTCTTACATGAAAACCATATCCAATGCCCATCAATGTATAATCTCGTTCAAATAGTATCAAAATATAGAGGCAAGTGTACAAGGCAATTGTGGCGCCTCAAGTCTAAGGAACTTGTACACCACCATAACATTAGAATTCATATTTGGCAACTATAAACTCTATATAGGATTCTAAGACGAGTTTGTTAGTGAAATCATTCTCCAATAAGCACCTAACGACTTGATATCATATAATACGTCGTGTTACATACCCTATGATATTGGTTATGGTATCAAATAAGTTACTAGCCTATCCAAAATATCCAACACCCAATTAGATATCCCTAACCTTTTAGTTAGGAGGCTTGAACATGTTGTTCAATAATCATACAGTTTAATCAACATTACATTTTGAACAGTCACAAGAGACTGACTTGGACATTATCATAAATATCAAACACAGTGAATATCTAATGATAACTTGCCATTAGTGACAAACCATTCATTAATACATTGAACCAATGTCTAAAAGTGATCCTCACAAGTGTGTTGGCTTTTGGGGATAACACTAACAAAATTTTCAAGTGTCCATCACTTTGTGCTTCCCCAAATGACTACAAACAAAGCCAAAGTCACGAAGATGTATTTTTTCCTTTGTTCGATTTAATAAAAAAATTATTTTAACAATAAATATAAAAAATCTCCAAATTAGAATTCACACAAAAGAATAGAAGGATAAACGACGATCTTCTATATTTAATTATCCAAAAAACCCCTAATAAATTAGTAAATTGGGATGTTATCAGTAGGAATTCAAATCAAATCGTATCAGTCTGAAAGTACATAATACTAAAGAATTGAAACTTAAAATCCACTGTTAGCATATGGTAGTCAAAGGCGTGCCTCGTAGAAAGGCGCAGCAGTCGCGCCTTGCACCTCACTAGGCAATGCGTCTTTCTCCAAGCGCACCTAGGTGCACCTTATGATTTTTTTTTAATTATACAAAAAACTTAGGCAGGGAGATAAGTACCTCATACAAGTAGTAAGTTACAGTTACTGTAAAAACTAAAATTTACTAAAAGCGTGGTAGAGATAATACAAACTCTTGTTAGTTCTGTTGACTGCTACTACTGTTCTGCTAGTTACTTGATTATGTTTTAACATATTTTTGTTGGTTTTAATATGTTATTTGGTTTTATTTCTAACATTACTAATTTATTTATTTATCTATGTTTATTTTAATTATTTTTTATATTTGCGTCCCGCTTCGCTCGGATACGCGTCTTAAGTGCGTCTTGTGCCTAGAGTGATATGGATCTTTTATGTCTCGAGTGCGCATTGAGCCTTTGACTACCTTGACTATTAAAACAATGTATAGTATGTAAATAGCCTAATAAAAAAACCCCATTTGATGTGAGAATTGTTTTAGGTAAACCTGAACAGTCCATTGTTTGGGAACTTCATATAAAAAACCATCACGATCTACATGTTGAAGAACCCATGCATACCAAATCTTGACGGATTTGAAATACTTTGCACCATTGATCACTTGAGCTTCACAACATGTAACCCCCATTTTTTAGAAACGATTAGTATTAACAACTAATTATTACTAGATCTAATTAGAAGATAAAACCTCTAATTAAAAATTAATTAAACTATGACATCATCGCTTACATCATTCCCTATGACCTCACCCATGATATCACCAAGCCACCACCCCTCACATGCCCCTATCCATTCAATCTCTTACACCTCATCACCCTCACATGTCCCTATCCAACCTCCTCCTTCCACATCATCCCTCCCCACACCCCTCACATGGCCCAACCCCTCTCACATGGTCTCCAAACCCCTTCCTCTCTCTTCCTTCTCTATATAAAGACATCCCCTACCTCTTTCCCATACCATCCCTACTTCCTCCACCTCTACACAACTTAAAGAACCCCTTGTAGAAACCTTGGTTCTCCATTATACAAGGTAACCCTTCACACTTTTCAATTTTCTATTATAATTCTAACTAGGATATATATATATATATATATATATATATATATATATATATATATATATATATATATGTGTGTGTGGGGGGGGGTGTGGGTGGGTGTGTTTGTGTGTGTGTGACCGGATGAGGGATATTATGAAAGAGCTTATCTCCCCCAACCAGACGACATTCATTAAAGGACGCTCTATCTCGGAGAATTGTCTGCTGGCTCATAAGCTTGTTAGGGATTTCAATAAGCAAGGAGGCAACAAAGCGTGCCTAAAGCTGGACCTCAGGAAAGCCTATGATATGGTGAACATGGACTTACTTTGCCACATCATGATCTGTATGGGATGGACAAGGTGAGGGGGTGTGTATGCTCTGCATCATTCGCGATTATGGTTAGGGGACAGCCGAAGGGATTTTTTCGAAAGCAGCAGAGGCCTGATACAAGGGGATCCCATCTCTCCCTATCTCTTTGCCATGGTCATGGAATTCCTCACTTGTATTTTGGATGATGCGACACTGGATGGATTAATTATCCTATATTTCGAAAGGTGAACCATGTTGTCTCTCATCTAATTTATGTTGATGATTTGCTGGTGTTCGTAGAGCCGTCTGACAGATCCTTTGACACTCTTAAGCGTATATTTGATACCTTAAAAAAATAGTCGGGTTTGCAGCTGAACAAGAGCCAAATGTTCCTGAATCGAACTTGTGAGAATAAGGAGGCATGACTGACCAAGATGAACATTGTGGAAGGATTGCTTCCTGTAAGATACTTGGGTCTTCCCCTCTCAATCAACTATGCTGCTAATGTGGAGTGTGAAGGTCTCCTCAATTAAACGCAATCAAGACTAGAGGGATGGCAGGTGCAAATATTATCATTTGGAGGGAGGATTAAACTTATTAAAGCCATAATTGAGGCAGTTGCTCTTTTCTGGCTCCAGGCCATTATGTTGTCCAAGGGTACGATAAAGAAAATTGAAAGCATATGTGCGAACTTTTTATTGAAAGGAGACATATACAATTAGTTGGGAGGAGTTGTGTGGACCTAAAAAGGAAGGTGGAGTTGGACTGCGATCTTTGGGACTGCTCCGAAAAACTGCTTATCTCAAATTGTTCTGGAGATTCATCAATAGAAAGTCTCTTTAGACAGAATGGATCAAAGGAAGGTACTTTCTGAAAGGGACTTTTGGTCAGCTAGTAGCAACAACAACTTCTTGGTCACTGTTAAAGCTTTAATGAAGACGAGAAGCAGGGCTAAGGGTAAGTTGACTAGAGTCATAGGATCAGGGGCCAAAACCAGCATTTGGCATGACCTCTGGATTGGGAACACTATATTATGGCATGTTTATGAGCTGATGGGTTCTACTAAAATGGTTATCAGCCTTATTCAGGAAAGAGAGTGGAACATCCAGGGCCATTTGATCGAGATGGCTCAAGCAGAAGACATCCGGGCAGTGAAGATTGATAGACAAGTAGTGGAGGATTACTGGACCTGGACAGACATAGAGAAAGGCACTTTCAAGTTTAGTACAACCATGAATCAGATACGGCCCGATCATGATAAGGTTGATTAGGCGAAGATGGTTTGGACCAAAGGGATTACAATCAAGATACCAAAGTGCTTATACAAAATGATCAGGAATATGCTTCTTACTTGAGACAGGTTGAGAAATTTTGGCATCCACTGTGAGAACATAAAGTGTTGTTTATGCGATAAACATGATAAGACTAGAAAAAATCTGTTCTTCGCTTATGACGTAATATAGAAGATCTGGAGTACGCAGAGACATAAATTATGGCAAACCCAAGGTCAGTGTATAGAGCTTATTGCGGTTCTTAATGATATTAAAGCTTAGAAGGAGAATGGAGAGAGATTATCGCCGTCTCACACTCGTGTAATAGCTGTGTCACGGCCAATGAAAGCTAATGATGCTTCATGATAAAGGGACGGTCTCATAAATAAGGTCAATGCATATACATAAATAAAAATAAATCACGATGACACCGTCGTTGCACCCAAGTTTCCTTGGACGCGCAGTTTATATAGCAGTTTAAAATATATAAACTAAAGACAGAAAATAAATATGCATGCAACATATAAAATATGAATAACAGTACAATGGCAAGGTATACTTGCCTGGCAAGAGAGCTACAAAATATAACGTCCAGATGTCAAACACCAAGAGTCAGAAACTACGGCCTCAGAATGAACGTCTCCGGATGCTGAAATAAACATCACCAATGTTCCCAGAATAAGCGAGATAGCTAAAAAATACTACCCTTTCATCCAATTTGGACACAGGGGCAAAACGATAATTTTGGATCAAAGCGGGCTCCACATGTGGGCTACTTTGCACCAAAAAGTGTGCCAGAGGTAACAGTCTCTAAATGGAATAAATTATAGGTCAAACAAACTCTAAATGTCAGTACAAACTCAACGATATATCCAAATGTGAATTCCGGTGAGCCGAACACAATTTTGCCCAAAAAGTCAATTGTGGGGCCCGCCAATAGGCGACTTTGTCAACTCTCAGAATTGCATGAAATTTGGGTCACAGTACCAGCACGATACCACGAGTCCAGTGACGTAAATTTTGTCACATTCTGACGAGCGTGCACTAAATGGCGCAAAGTTTTACAAAAGTCACGATATAGAAAATTTCTGCGGATACGGGATGATTCCGACGCGCACACGCGTCCGAATCAGTTTCCGTGAAAGCCCACACGTCTGGGTATACTATACGCACCTTTTGGTATACTTGATACACAACGGCACGGTCCCGTTTGGCGGGGCGCGCTCCGTATCACAAATTTTGAAGGTTGGAAAAAGTATATTTTCGGGGTTTTCTATCTAATTTAATTCTACACAGAGTAACTAATAAATTATTTTATTTGACAGAAAATAATCTAGGTTAGGTGGTCTTCGCATACCAAAAAGAAAAATTGAATTCGGATCTCTGTGGTGGGAGATACGAGTCCGTGAACATGGGTAGTTACCACAGTTTTCTGCGATCCAAAAAGTTGTCATTTTTCGTCAACTTGGTCGCTGTTTTTGCCTAGGTTTATGCGCTGTTCGAGGTCAACTAATATACAGATATGGAAGGGGGTTAGATCGTGAACATACCGGTGAAGACGGAGTCGAGTTTGGTCGAGCGAGAGCGCGGGAATCGGGGCTTGAACAGGCCTAAGTCGCTGTTCAGAATTCTGCAGCGCGCGCTGGAATCGCGGACGTCGGCTGGCAGCGCGGGGCGGCTCCGGCGGCTCTGGGCTGGCGTCGACGGCGGATCTCCTCAGGTCTAGATGGATGGAAGATGGTTTTAGGGTTAGGGTTTCAATGGGAGAGAGTATATATAGAGAAGGGATGTCGGGGGGTCGGCTCTGCGCTGCGCGGGTCGGCCTGGGAATGTAGCTCATGTTGTTGCTATTACATATTAGCGGGTAGGTTTAGTTAGCGAGTGGGTTTGGTAGTTAGCGGGTTTAGATCCATTAGGATAATTCTTTTTTTTTCTTTTCTTTCTTTTTCTTTCTAATCTATTTTCTATTCTAATCTATTTTAAATTCTAATTTCTTTTTCTATTTAAACTATATATATACATAGAAATTTCTAGAAATTATATTAGTGCATACCATTAAGCTATCACCTACCCACAGGGTCCCCTACATGGAATAAATTAAAAAAAATTTATAATTGCTCCATAAATCCTCTAAATGTACTATCACCTAAAATAAAAATTAAATAAATCTTATTTCCTCTAATTAGCTCATAATTACTATAAATCAATTAAATAATTAATTAAAAAGATTAATACGGTTTTTAGAATTAGGAGTTTTACAAAGCGGATCAAGAAAGTGTCTCCAATTTCGATTGGAACACACAACGATACAAAGTTATAATTATTTGGAATTAAGAAATAACGTCCGCAACGATTATTGTGCGACTAAAATGTAGCACAAGAGAGCATAATTATAAGTCACGCAAATGTCAGCATAGATGACTGGCACGTCCAGAGCAAAGGTGTAAAGTTCGTAGGAGGGCAATGGCTAGGGTAGTGCTCCAATTATCGAAGCAACAGTAAGGTGCACTAAGTGATATAATTATTGTAAAATTAAATAAAAATGTCGTGCCCTATTTCCAATTGGATACAAACTAGCCCTAGTTTCTCTATCTATGCCAAGTAGACCTAATTTTGGGTGAGGGGGTTTACAATCTATCCAACTTAAAACAATTTCGTCCTCGAAATTAAAATAAGGCGCAGTTTGTTATTCCTTTTACGTACATAAGGCAAGTCAACCGCAATCTCTTTGCGATAATTAAAATTTTAATAAACTACATCGCAATCACTTCAAAATTAAGATAATCACTGTTCAAATCAAAATTTAACCTATTGTAATCTCTTCTCACTTTTTCAAATCATCACATCCAAATTTAAATTGAATCCATATAACATCTATATTTAATTAACCCACATCACTTTTTACATCACGATCTCCAACTATCATAATCTCCTTAAAAAAACAATTCTAATCCAATATTATTCCTATTTTTACTTATAAATTTTGTATTCTTCAAATTTTAAAATTCAATTCACATCCTCAATATTTCAAATAGGTAATTCTACAATCAAAATTTAACTTTTAATTCAAATCATCAATTTTGAAATTCAATCCGTCAATGTTCATGTTTAGAGTTCCATTTATTTTTCTCAAGATTTAAATCGATGATTCAACCTTCAATATTCAAAATTTAAATCATATGCCCAAGTATAAAGGTTTGGTTTGCCATATCAAAGTTTTTAAAATTCATTAAATCATCATCATCTTAATCCTTCTTTTAAAAAATTTCAATAATAAAATGACTTGAATCTTCTAATCTAATCTTGCTTGATCACAATCTAAAAGAAATTCCTCTTAAGTTGACAATGCAACTTCTACCCAACTTAGAATTTATCCATCTATCACACAAGCTATACATTTAAGAAAAATATCCTCAAATTTTAATTATGCTATTCAATCCTCAAAACTTTAACACCAAATATATCATATATGATATGCCCTTAATCAATTATAAAAGATAGTCATCTAGTAATGTGATTGGCCTATTGGTATATCTAGTACTCTCTGTGTATCAACTCATACCAAGTACAAGGTTCGTCTTTCCGAAATAGGGAAAGACAAAAAACAATAATAAAGAGTTCAAGGGGGAGGTAATAGAATACAAGTATGGGGTTCAAGACGATTAGAGAATTCAAAAGAGAATTGTCAAGGCAGTTGTGGATTGAAATCTTATTTTGGTAATTCCTATTCACATGCTCGTATCAGTACAGTTATGTAACCGATACGATATGTCAGACATGTCTAGGGGCAAGTATATTCGTCTACTAGTCAACTATGTATCTCAATCCACGTAAAGTAGTCATGTGAAGAGCGAAGCAAGTGTACTATGGTTGTCCAGACCATAATACACTGATTCTGATTAGACAATTGTATTAGTGTGGGCCCCCAATAATACATATGTCATGAACAAGCTCGATAAAGAATAAGCGTGCAAATCTAGGCTATAATAGCAGCATAAGTCAAGGTAGTACCTAAAATATAAGTCCGCTAGATCATGATGAAAGAAGGTACATAATAATTCAAATTACCAAGAAGATAAGACTCTACAATCTCTACAGTTGTCATACAAACTCCTTGTCTAAGTCGTTAGTCGACCAAATAGGGATATGGGCCTTTAAGTTCTACAGTCTGAATAAACACTATCGTCTTATGCTAGCATACAGTAATGTTATTCGGTTATATTTTATTAATGAGTCAAAAGGACTACGTGTTACTAGGTTATGAGGCATACTACCCAACTTAAAAGAATTAACTAATACTGTACTGCCTTAAGGATAAAGTAGAAACTCCTGTTAGGGTTTACGAGAAAAGGTCTTGGTACTTATTAGGGTACCCTATTGCATTATATTGGTAATGGTCATCTTAAGTCTTAATCATAGGGCTTATAGAACAAGTGTCAATAGCAAGAATGGAAAGGTTACTAGCCCTCAAGTGAGAGAGGATATAACTTATATGGAGATATGGGTTCAATTACATGATTTAAAACTAAGGTATAACCATAAAATTATAATCTAAATGAATACTCAACTATCAAGTTCTAACTACCAAGCACCGAAATTCAAAATTCAAGATTACAAATATAATCCTAGCAGGCTATATATCCTAACATAGAATAAAATCACTTGGTCTATAATCAGAGGTGTCAGGTGGCACGAGTTAAAAGATGAAGAAAAAGAAGAACATAATTTACTCAGAGGAACGAGATATGAATTTATAATAGAGACTCTTGAAAATATCATGGTTTCCTAAGGGAAGATGTTATGCTAATGCTGTGTTTAAGGTATGATCAAGAAAATATTCTATACATTACTCTTGGCTTTCTAAGGTACTGTCTGCTAATCTCAAGAAAAGAATCTAAATTTATAGTCCTCTAATACTATCTTACTCATGAAAGTTAGTTTCAGTCCTAATATTCGACTTTGGATTTCTATTGGTTCCTCAATGCTACGGTCAGACAATATAGTTAAATTTCTAGTTAACTTTAGTAGTGTCTATACTACTCTCAAGCCATTCATAAACATATCAAGGGATAATGGTAAATTATTCTATAGGTAAGGGACGCTATGGTTCATTAAGTACTCTAACTTAGTGATGTGTCAATACTCTAGTTGTATTCTTAATAGGAGTGTTATCCTAATTATCATCCTAGTAATAGGGATTCCTATACTCTAGGAGAAGGCTATACTCAAAGAACTATTAGGGAAGTACAGGAATCAAGCATGATACAATTATTCAAATAGAACAGATAGAAGGAAGATGAATCATAGTCAAATGTGGATGAGATCCTATACTCTATCCCTAGGTGCAGGCTTGCTCGGTACAGTAACGTAACCGAGACAATATGCTCTCGACTTGCATGGGCCACCACTAAAAATATGTCACGCCCCAGTCCCAAAATACGTAGGACTAGGACACATAAGCATGCCAGCCGCATGGATATGGCAACTCCAATATAGGAAAACCAAAACCCATACGTACGTTGTAATATGAATATCAAATCTACAAGTGGTATAAATTTATCACATGTCACAGGGCATAATCTAAATCTCATCCACTAAAAATCAAATATAAATAAATAACCAATATCTATGAAACTAAATCTTAATATAAAGTATCTAAAGATGATAGTTGGGTGGAAACAAATCCACTACCAACTCGAATATATAAGTGCAATACAACAAACACAATATAAGAATATCATCTAGCAATCACTAGGCTCAAAGAGAATACCTCCTCGCAAATATAAGTAACCAGTCCAGATCTGCGCTCCTGCGAATACTCATGAACATCTACACCTGGAAAGGAACCAGGTCCTCAGAAGGGACATAACAAGATACATAGAAGCATGCCAATAAAGTACTGAAATAAATATCCAATGGGGCGCCTAACCATCTATGTGAATGCAATGCCTAACCATCTATGTGAATGCAGTTTAAGAATAACTTTCTAACAAGTGGGCTATCTGACCATAAAATAGGATTGGCATGATTCTCTCGGAGAATCAGGGGCCTACAAAGCATGTCGTCTTTTGAACGGCAGAGGCCGCCAAGTAGTATAGGGGTCATCACGACCGCGTATATCCGGCAGAGCATACGGGTTACATAAAAAGGAAAGTGCAAAGGAGCCCAAATGCGGTACTTGTTGTTCTTCCCACCCCGTGCTCTAAGCATGTCACATCCATGACACGATTTGGTTCATAGCCTATCTTGAGTACAATAGTCCAACCCTGCAACCAAACAAAGACAAGGATTGGACCACCGTACTACAATAGGCTATGTCCATGGACTACTAATAACTGCTAAGTCTCCTAGCATGCAAAGTTTCTTTCAGTTGAAACATGAACTTCTTTTGAAGAGGCAAAACTTCTGCAATCTAAACAAACGGAGAAGGCAAACATAATTGAAGGGAAATTAAGAAAAGACTGTCACTTAAACTCTTGTGGGTTTACTGAAAGCTTATCCAGAGCTAACAAAAATTCAGAAATATTAATACAAAGTACATTTCTGAGAGTTTAACACACCACCAATGCTACATACAAATTGTATAAATTAACCAATACGTGAAGGATAACTCGTCTAGTGAATATTCTCAACAACTAAATGCACTACCAGGGGGCTAATTGTCATATATCAAATATATTCATTATGTCCCTACGAAAGCTACAATTACAATAAACCTTGTAGGAGTGTGAGTCATCATGTTCTAACCAAATTGTCGCATACATGAAAACCATGCCAGTTCAATTACCCCCTCACATATTTAATTCAGTAAAGTACAATTACTGAATAAATCTGAGTCGCATTTAAGTCGTGAGTAACGCCTAGAAGTACATCACGACCCACTCAATTAAACTGAACAAATCTATCAAGAGAACCTAGAACGCCGCAATGCTCTGTAACTTGTTCCTCCTGTCTACCAATGTCTCATGTTATATCTATATTGAGTACAGTAAATTGCCAAACTCCAATATCAAACCCTTAGACCCATCAAGATATATTTTAATCAAATTCAGCTAAACTTGATCTCAATGGTTAGTGAAACTACCAAAAGACAATCAACTCTCTTTTCAAGAGTGACAATTAACTCACCTGCCTTCTTACATGAAAACCATATCCAATGCCTATCAATGTATAATCTCGTTCAAATAGTATCAAAATATAGAGGCAAGTGTACAAGGCAATTGTGGCGCCTCAAGTCTAAGGAACTTGTACACCACCATAACATTAGAATTCATATTTGGCAACTATAAACTCTATATAGGATTCTAAGACGAGTTTGTTAGTGAAATCATTCTCCAATAAGCACCTAACGACTTGATATCATATAATACGTCGTGTTACATACCCTATGATATTGGTTATGGTATCAAATAAGTTACTAGCCTATCCAAAATATCCAACACCCAATTAGATATCCCTAACCTTTTAGTTAGGAGGCTTGAACATGTTGTTCAATAATCATACAGTTTAATCAACATTACATTTTGAACAGTCACAAGAGACTGACTTGGAAATTATCATAAATATCAAACACAGTGAATATCTAATGATAACTTGCCATTAGTGACAAACCATTCATTAATACATTGAACCAATGTCTAAAAGTGATCCTCACAAGTGTGTTGGCTTTTGGGGATAACACTAACAAAATTTTCAAGTGTCCATCACTTTGTGCTTCCCCAAATGACTACAAACAAAGCCAAAGTCACGGAAGATGTATTTTTTCCTTTGTTCGATTTAATAAAAAAATTATTTTAACAATAAATATAAAAAATCTCCAAATTAGAATTCACACAAAAGAATAGAAAGATAAACGACGATCTTCTATATTTAATTATCCAAAAAACCCCTAATAAATTAGTAAATTGGGATGTTATCAGTAGGAATTCAAATCAAATCGTATCAGTCTGAAAGTACATAATACTAAAGAATTGAAACTTAAAATCCACTGTTAGCATATGGTAGTCAAAGGCGTGCCTCGTAGAAAGGCGCAGCAGTCGCGCCTTGCACCTCACTAGGCAATGCGTCTTTCTCCAAGCGCACCTAGGTGCACCTTATGATTTTTTTTTAATTATACAAAAAACTTAGGCAGGGAGATAAGTACCTCATACAAGTAGTAAGTTACAGTTACTGTAAAAACTAAAATTTACTAAAAGCGTGGTAGAGATAATACAAACTCTTGTTAGTTCTGTTGACTGCTACTACTGTTCTGCTAGTTACTTGATTATGTTTTAACATATTTTTGTTGGTTTTAATATGTTATTTGGTTTTATTTCTAACATTACTAATTTATTTATTTATCTATGTTTATTTTAATTATTTTTTATATTTGCGCCCCGCTTCGCTCGGATACGCGTCTTAAGTGCGTCTTGTGCCTAGAGTGATATGGATCTTTTATGTCTCGAGTGCGCATTGAGCCTTTGACTACCTTGACTATTAAAACAATGTATAGTATGTAAATAGCCTAATAAAAAAACCCCATTTGATGTGAGAATTGTTCTAGGTAAACCTGAACAGTCCATTGTTTGGGAACTTCATATAAAAAACCATCACGATCTACATGTTGAAGAACCCATGCATACCAAATCTTGACGGATTTGAAATACTTTGCACCATTGATCACTTGAGCTTCACAACATGTAACCCCCATTTTTTAGAAACGATTAGTATTAACAACTAATTATTACTAGATCTAATTAGAAGATAAAACCTCTAATTAAAAATTAATTAAACTATGACATCATCGCTTACATCATTCCCTATGACCTCACCCATGATATCACCAAGCCACCACCCCTCACATGCCCCTATCCATTCAATCTCTTACACCTCATCACCTTCACATGTCCCTATCCAACCTCCTCCTTCCACATCATCCCTCCCCACACCCCTCACATGGCCCAACCCCTCTCACATGGTCTCCAAACCCCTTCCTCTCTCTTCCTTCTCTATATAAAGACATCCCCTACCTCTTTCCCATACCATCCCTACTTCCTCCACCTCTACACAACTTAAAGAACCCCTTGTAGAAACCTTGGTTCTCCATTATACAAGGTAACCCTTCACACTTTTCAATTTTCTATTATAATTCTAACTAGGATATATATATATATATATATATATATATATATATATATATATATATATATATATATATATATGTGTGTGGGGGGGGGGTGTGGGTGGGTGTGTTTGTGTGTGTGTGACCGGATGAGGGATATTATGAAAGAGCTTATCTCCCCCAACCAGACGACATTCATTAAAGGACGCTCTATCTCGGAGAATTGTCTGCTGGCTCATAAGCTTGTTAGGGATTTCAATAAGCAAGGAGGCAACAAAGCGTGCCTAAAGCTGGACCTCAGGAAAGCCTATGATATGGTGAACATGGACTTACTTTGCCACATCATGATCTGTATGGGATGGACAAGGTGAGGGGGTGTGTATGCTCTGCATCATTCGCGATTATGGTTAGGGGACAGCCGAAGGGATTTTTTTTCGGAAGCAGCAGAGGCCTGATACAAGGGGATCCCATCTCTCCCTATCTCTTTGCCATGGTCATGGAATTCCTCACTTGTATTTTGGATGATGCGACACTGGATGGATTAATTATCCTATATTTCGAAAGGTGAACCATGTTGTCTCTCATCTAATTTATGTTGATGATTTGCTGGTATTCGTAGAGCCGTCTGACAGATCCTTTGACACTCTTAAGCGTATATTTGATACCTTAAAAAAAATAGTCGGGTTTGCAGCTGAACAAGAGCCAAATGTTCCTGAATCGAACTTGTGAGAATAAGGAGGCATGACTGACCAAGATGAACATTGTGGAAGGATTGCTTCCTGTAAGATACTTGGGTCTTCCCCTCTCAATCAACTATGCTGCTAATGTGGAGTGTGAAGGTCTCCTCAATTAAACGCAATCAAGACTAGAGGGATGGCAGGTGCAAATATTGTCATTTGGAGGGAGGATTAAACTTATTTAAAGCCATAATTGAGGCAGTTGCTCTTTTTCTGGCTCCAGGCCATTATGTTGTCCAAGGGTACGATAAAGAAAATTGAAAGCATATGTGCGAACTTTTTATTGAAAGGAGACATATACAATTAGTTGGGAGGAGTTGTGTGGACCTAAAAAGGAAGGTGGAGTTGGACTGCGATCTTTGGGACTGCTCCGAAAAAACTGCTTATCCTCAAATTGTTCTGGAGATTCATCAATGGAAAGTCTCTTTAGACAGAATGGATCAAAGGAAGGTACTTTCTGAAAGGGACTTTTGGTCAGCTAGTAGCAACAACAACTTCTTGGTCACTGTTAAAGCTTTAATGAAGACGAGAAGCAGGGCTAAGGGTAAGTTGACTAGAGTCATAGGATCAGGGGCCAAAACCAGCATTTGGCATGACCTCTGGATTGGGAACACTATATTATGGCATGTTTATGAGCTGATGGGTTTCTACGAAAATGGTTAGCAGCCTTATTCAGGAAAGAGAGTGGAACATCCAGGGCCATTTGATCGAGACGGCTCAAGCAGAAGACATCCGGGCAGTGAAGATTGATAGACAAGTAGTGGAGGATTACTGGACCTGGACAGACATAGAGAAAGGCACTTTCAAGTTTAGTACAACCATGAATCAGATACGGCCCGATCATGATGAGGTTGATTGGGCGAAGATGGTTTGGACCAAAGGGATTACAATCAAGATACCAAAGTGCTTATTACAAAATGATCAGGAATATGCTTCTTACTTGAGACAGGTTGAGAAATTTTGGCATCCACTGTGAGAACATAAAGTGTTGTTTTATGCGATAAACATGATAAGACTAGAAAAAATCTGTTCTTATGACGTAATATAGAAGATCTGGAGTACGCAGAGACATAAATTATGGCAAACCCAAGGTCAGTGTATAGAGCTTATTGCGGTTCTTAATGATATTAAAGCTTAGAAGGAGAATGGAGAGAGATTATCGCCGTCTCACACTCGTGTAATAGCTGTGTCACGGCCAATGAAACCTAATGATGCTTCATGATAAAGGGACGGTCTCATAAATAAGGTCAATGCATATACATAAATAAAAACAAATCACGGTGACACCGTCGTTGCACCCAAGTTTCCTTGGACGCGCAGTTTATATAGCAGTTTAAAATATATAAACTAAAGACAGAAAATAAATATGCATGCAACATATAAAATATGAATAACAGTTCAATGGCAAGGTATACTTGCCTGGCAAGAGAGCTACAAAATATAACGTCCAGATGTCAAACACCAAGAGTCAGAAACTACGGCCTCAGAATGAACGTCTCCGGATGCTGAAATAAACATCACCAATGTTCCCAGAATAAGCGAGATAGCTAAAAAATACTACCCTTTCATCCAATTTGGACACAGGGGCAAAACGATAATTTTGGATCAAAGCGGGCTCCACATGTGGGCCACTTTGCACCAAAAAGTGTGCCAGAGGTAACAGTCTCTAAATGGAATAAATTATAGGTCAAACAAACTCTAAATGTCAGTACAAACTCAACGATATATCCAAATGTGAATTCCGGTGAGCCGAACACAATTTTGCCCAAAAAGTCAATTGTGGGGCCCGCCAATAGGCGACTTGGTCAACTGTCTCAGAATTGCATGAAATTTGGGTCACAGTACCAGCACGATACCACGAGTCCAGTGACGTAAATTTTGTCACATTCTGACGAGCGTGCACTAAATGGCGCAAAGTTTTACAAAAGTCACGATATAGAAAATTTCTGCGGATACGGGATGATTCCGACGCGCACACGCGTCCGAATCAGTTTCCGTGAAAGCCCACACGTCTGGGTATACTATACGCACCTTTTGGTATACTTGATACACAACGGCACGGTCCCGTTTGGCGGGGCGCGCTCCGTATCACAAATTTTGAAGGTTGGAAAAAGTATATTTTCGGGGTTTTCTATCTAATTTAATTCTACACAGAGTAACTAATAAATTATTTTATTTGACAGAAAATAATCTAGGTTAGGTGATCTTCGCATACCAAAAAGAAAAATTGAATTCGGATCTCTGTGGTGGGAGATACGAGTCCGTGAACATGGGTAGTTACCACAGTTTTCTGCGATCCAAAAAGTTGTCATTTTTCGTCAACTTGGTCGCTGTTTTTGCCTAGGTTTATGCGCTGTTCGAGGTCAACTAATATACAGATATGGAAGGGGGTTAGATCGTGAACATACCGGTGAAGACGGAGTCGAGTTTGGTCGAGCGAGAGCGCGGGAATCGGGGCTTGAACAGGCCTAAGTCGCTGTTCAGAATTCTGCAGCGCGCGCTGGAATCGCGGACGTCGGCTGGCAGCGCGGGGCGGCTCCGGCGGCTCTGGGCTGGCGTCGACGGCGGATCTCCTCAGGTCTAGATGGATGGAAGATGGTTTTAGGGTTAGGGTTTCAATGGGAGAGAGTATATATAGAGAAGGGATGTCGGGGGGTCGGCTCTGCGCTGCGCGGGTCGGCCTGGGAATGTAGCTCATGTTGTTGCTATTACATATTAGCGGGTAGGTTTAGTTAGCGAGTGGGTTTGGTAGTTAGCGGGTTTAGATCCATTAGGATAATTCTTTTTTTTTCTTTTCTTTCTTTTTCTTTCTAATCTATTTTCTATTCTAATCTATTTTAAATTCTAATTTCTTTTTCTATTTAAACTATATATATACATAGAAATTTCTAGAAATTATATTAGTGCATACCATTAAGCTATCACCTACCCACAGGGTCCCCTACATGGAATAAATTAAAAAAAATTTATAATTGCTCCATAAATCCTCTAAATGTACTATCACCTAAAATAAAAATTAAATAAATCTTATTTCCTCTAATTAGCTCATAATTACTATAAATCAATTAAATAATTAATTAAAAAGATTAATACGATTTTTAGAATTAGGAGTTTTACAAAGCGGATCAAGAAAGTGTCTCCAATTTCGATTGGAACACACAACGATACAAAGTTATAATTATTTGGAATTAAGAAATAACGTCTGCAACGATTATTGTGCGACTAAAATGTAGCACAAGAGAGCATAATTATAAGTCACGCAAATGTCAGCATAGATGACTGGCACGTCCAGAGCAAAGGTGTAAAGTTCGTAGGAGGGCAATGGCTAGGGTAGTGCTCCAATTATCGAAGCAACAGTAAGGTGCACTAAGTGATATAATTATTGTAAAATTAAATAAAAATGTCGTGCCCTATTTCCAATTGGATACAAACTAGCCCTAGTTTCTCTATCTATGCCAAGTAGACCTAATTTTGGGTGAGGGGGTTTACAATCTATCCAACTTAAAACAATTTCGTCCTCGAAATTAAAATAAGGCGCAGTTTGTTATTCCTTTTACGTACATAAGGCAAGTCAACCGCAATCTCTTTGCGATAATTAAAATTTTAATCAACTACATCGCAATCACTTCAAAATTAAGATAATCACTGTTCAAATCAAAATTTAACCTATTGTAATCTCTTCTCACTTTTTCAAATCATCACATCCAAATTTAAATTGAATCCATATAACATCTATATTTAATTAACCCACATCACTTTTTACATCACGATCTCCAACTATCATAATCTCCTTAAAAAAACAATTCTAATCCAATATTATTCCTATTTTTACTTATAAATTTTGTATTCTTCAAATTTTAAAATTCAATTCACATCCTCAATATTTCAAATAGGTAATTCTACAATCAAAATTTAACTTTTAATTCAAATCATCAATTTTGAAATTCAATCCGTCAATGTTCATGTTTAGAGTTCCATTTATTTTTCTCAAGATTTAAATCGATGATTCAACCTTCAATATTCAAAATTTAAATCATATGCCCAAGTATAAAGGTTTGGTTTGCCATATCAAAGTTTTTAAAATTCATTAAATCATCATCATCTTAATCCTTCTTTTAAAAAATTTCAATAATAAAATGACTTGAATCTTCTAATCTAATCTTGCTTGATCACAATCTAAAAGAAATTCCTCTTAAGTTGACAATGCAACTTCTACCCAACTTAGAATTTATCCATCTATCACACAAGCTATACATTTAAGAAAAATATCCTCAAATTTTAATTATGCTATTCAATCCTCAAAACTTTAACACCAAATATATCATATATGATATGCCCTTAATCAATTATAAAAGATAGTCATCTAGTAATGTGATTGGCCTATTGGTATATCTAGTACTCTCTGTGTATCAACTCATACCAAGTACAAGGTTCGTCTTTCCGAAATAGGGAAAGACGGAAAACAATAATAAAGAGTTCAAGGGGGAGGTAATAGAATACAAGTATGGGGTTCAAGACGATTAGAGAATTCAAAAGAGAATTGTCAAGGCAGTTGTGGATTGAAATCTTATTTTGGTAATTCCTATTCACATGCTCGTATCAGTACAGTTATGTAACCGATACGATATGTCAGACATGTCTAGGGGCAAGTATATTCGTCTACTAGTCAACTATGTATCTCAATCCACGTAAAGTAGTCATGTGAAGAGCGAAGCAAGTGTACTATGGTTGTCCAGACCATAATACACTGATTCTGATTAGACAATTGTATTAGTGTGGGCCCCCAATAATACATATGTCATGAACAAGCTCGATAAAGAATAAGCGTGCAAATCTAGGCTATAATAGCAGCATAAGTCAAGGTAGTACCTAAAATATAAGTCCGCTAGATCATGATGAAAGAAGGTACATAATAATTCAAATTACCAAGAAGATAAGACTCTACAATCTCTACAGTTGTCATACAAACTCCTTGTCTAAGTCGTTAGTCGACCAAATAGGGATATGGGCCTTTAAGTTCTACAGTCTGAATAAACACTATCGTCTTATGCTAGCATACAGTAATGTTATTCGGTTATATTTCATTAATGAGTCAAAAGGACTACGTGTTACTAGGTTATGAGGCATACTACCCAACTTAAAAGAATTAACTAATACTGTACTGCCTTAAGGATAAAGTAGAAACTCCTGTTAGGGTTTACGAGAAAAGGTCTTGGTACTTATTAGGGTATCCTATTGCATTATATTGGTAATGGTCATCTTAAGTCTTAATCATAGGGCTTATAGAACAAGTGTCAATAGCAAGAATGGAAAGGTTACTAGCCCTCAAGTGAGAGAGGATATAACTTATATGGAGATATGGGTTCAATTACATGATTTAAAACTAAGGTATAACCATAAAATTATAATCTAAATGAATACTCAACTATCAAGTTCTAACTACCAAGCACCGAAATTCAAAATTCAAGATTACAAATATAATCCTAGCAGGCTATATATCCTAACATAGAATAAAATCACTTGGTCTATAATCAGAGGTGTCAGGTGGCACGAGTTAAAAGATGAAGAAAAAGAAGAACATAATTTACTCAGAGGAACGAGATATGAATTTATAATAGAGACTCTTGAAAATATCATGGTTTCCTAAGGGAAGATGTTATGCTAATGCTGTGTTTAAGGTATGATCAAGAAAATATTCTATACATTACTCTTGGCTTTCTAAGGTACTGTCTGCTAATCTCAAGAAAAGAATCTAAATTTATAGTCCTCTAATACTATCTTACTCATGAAAGTTAGTTTCAGTCCTAATATTCGACTTTGGATTTCTATTGGTTCCTCAATGCTACGGTCAGACAATATAGTTAAATTTCTAGTTAACTTTAGTAGTGTCTATACTACTCTCAAGCCATTCATAAACATATCAAGGGATAATGGTAAATTATTCTATAGGTAAGGGACGCTATGGTTCATTAAGTACTCTAACTTAGTGATGTGTCAATACTCTAGTTGTATTCTTAATAGGAGTGTTATCCTAATTATCATCCTAGTAATAGGGATTCATATACTCTAGGAGAAGGCTATACTCAAAGAACTATTAGGGAAGTACAGGAATCAAGCATGATACAATTATTCAAATAGAACAGATAGAAGGAAGATGAATCATAGTCAAATGTGGATGAGATCCTATACTCTATCCCTAGGTGCAGGCTTGCTCGGTACAGTAACGTAACCGAGACAATATGCTCTCGACTTGCATGGGCCACCACTAAAAATATGTCACGCCCCAGTCCCAAAATACGTAGGACTAGGACACGTAAGCATGCCAGCCGCATGGATATGGCAACTCCAATATAGGGAAACCAAAACCCATACGTACGTTGTAATATGAATATCAAATCTACAAGTGGTATAAATTTATCACATGTCACAGGGCATAATCTAAATCTCATCCACTAAAAATCAAATATAAATAAATAACCAATATCTATGAAACTAAATCTTAATATAAAGTATCTAAAGATGATAGTTGGGTGAAAACAAATCCACTACCAACTCGAATATATAAGTGCAATACAACAAACACAATATAAGAATATCATCTAGCAATCACTAGGCTCAAAGAGAATACCTCCTCGCAAATATAAGTAACCAGTCCAGATCTGCGCTCCTGCGAATACTCATGAACATCTACACCTGGAAAGGAACCAGGTCCTCAGAGGGACATAACAAGATACATAGAAGCATGCCAATAAAGTACTGAAATAAATATCCAATGGGTCGCCTAACCATCTATGTGAATGCAATGCCTAACCATCTATGTGAATACAGTTTAAGAATAACTTTCTAACAAGTGGGCTATCTGACCATAAAATAGGATTGGCATGATTCTCTCAGAGAATCAGGGGCCTACAAAGCATGTCGTCTTTTGAACGCCAGAGGCCGCCAAGTAGTATAGGGGTCATCACGACCGCGTATATCCGGCAGAGCATACGGGTTACATAAAAAGGAAAGTGCAAAGGAGCCCAAATGCGGTACTTGTTGTTCTTCCCACCCCGTGCTCTAAGCATGTCACATCCATGACACGATTTGGTTCATAGCCTATCTTGAGTACAATAGTCCAACCCTGCAACCAAACAAAGACAAGGATTGGACCACCGTACTACAATAGGCTATGTCCATGGACTACTAATAACTGCTAAGTCTCCTAGCATGCAAAGTTTCTATTAGCAGTTATCCCTAACGCACGGCTCATACGTACAAGAGGCCAGACCTGTCACGCAGTCCGTGATCAATATGAGACTCATACTCGTGTAATAGCTATGTCATGTCCAATGAAACCTAATGATGCTTCATGATAATGGGACGGTCTTATAAACAAGGTCAATGCATATACATAAATAAAAATAAATCACGACGACACCGTCGTTGCACCCAAGTTTCCTTGGACGCGCAGTTTATATAGCAGTTTAAAATATATGAACTAAAGACAGAAAATAAAGATGCATGCAACATTTTGAATATGAAAAACAGTACAATGGCAAGGTATACTTGCCTGGCAAGAGAACTGCAAAATATAACGTCCAGATGTCAAACACCAAGAGTCAGAAACTACGGCCTCAGAATGAACGTCTCCGGATGCTGAAATAAACATCACCAACATTCCCAGAATAAGCGAGATAGCTAGAAAATACTACCCTTTCGTCCAATTTGGACACAGGGGCAAAACGGTAATTTCAGGTCAAAGCGGGCTCCACATGTGGGCCACTTTGTACCGAAAAGCGTGACAGAGGTAACGGTCTCTAAATGGGACAAATTATAGGTCAAACAAACTCTAAATGTCAGAACGAACTCAACGGTATGTCCAAATATGGATTCCGGTGAGCTGAACACAATTTCGCCCAAAAAGTCAACCGTAGGGCCCGTCAATAGGCAACTTGGTCAACTGTCTCAGAATTACGTGAAATTTGGGTCACAGAACCAGCGCGATAATACGAGTCCAGTGGCATAAGTTTTATCGCATTCTGACTAGCGTGCACTAAATGGCGCGGGGTTTTGCAAAAGTCGCGATACGGGGAATTTCCCCGGATACGGACTGGTTCCGATGCGCACACGCGTCCGAATCAATTTTCGTGAAAGCCCACACGTCTGAGTATACTATGCGCACCTTTTGGTATACTTGGTACACGACGGGGCGGTCCCGTTTGGCGGGGGGCGCTCCGTATCGCAAATTTTGAAGGTTGGAAAAAGTATATTTTTGAAATTTTCTATCTAATTTAATTCTACACACAGCAACTAATAAATTATTGTATTTAACAAAAAAATAATCTAGGTTAGGTGGTCTTCGCATACCAAAAAGAAAAACTGAATTCGGATCTCTGTGGTAGGAGATACGAGTCCGTGAACATGGGTAGTTATCGCTGTTTTCTGCGATCCCAAAAGTTATTATTTTTTGTCAACTTGGTCGTTATTTTCGCCTAGGTTTACGCGTTGTTCGAGGTCAACTAATATACAGATATGGAAGGGGGTTAGCTCGTGAACATACCGGTGAAGACGGGATCAAGTTTGGTCGAGCGAGGGCGCGAGAATAGGGGCTTGAACAGGCCTAAGTCGTTGTTCAGAATTCTGCAGCGCGCACTTGAATCGCGGAAGTCGGCGGGCGGCGTGGGGCGGCTCCGGCGGCTCTGGGCTGGCGGCGACGGCGGCTCTCCTCAGGTCTAGATGGATGGAAGATGGTTTTAGGGTTAGGGTTTCAATGGGAGAGAGTATATATAGAGAATGGATGCGGGGGGGGGGGGGGGTCGGCTCAGCGCTGCGCGGGTCGGCCTGGGAATGTAGCTGCCGCTGTTGCTATTACATATTAGCGGGTAGGTTTAGTTAGCGGATGGGTTTGGTAGGTTTAGATCCATTAGGATATTTCTTTTTTTCTTTTTCTTTTCTTTCTTTCTTTTTCTTTCTAATCTATTTTCTATTCTAATCTATTTTAAATTCTAATTTCTTTTTCTATTATTCTTTTCTTTTTAAACTATATATATATATATATATATATATATATATATATATATAGAAATTTTTAGAAATTATATTAGTGCATACCATTAAGCTATCAACTGCCCACAGGGTCCCCTACATGGAATAAATTAAGGAAAATTTATAATTGCTCCATAAATCCTCTAAATGCACTATCACCTAAAATAAAAATTAAATAAATCATATTTCCTCTAATTAGCTCATAATTACTATAAATAAATTAAATAATTAATTAAAAAGATTAATACGGTTTTTAGAATTAGAAATTTTACAAAGCGGATCAAGATAGTGTCTCCAATTTCGATTGGAACGCACAACGATACAAAGTTAGAATTATTTGGAATTAAGAAATAACGTCCGCGATGATTATTATGCGACTAAAATGTAGCACAAGAGAGCATAATTATAAGTCACGCAAATGTCAGAATAGATGACTGGCACGTCCAAAGCAAGGGTGCGAAGTTCGTAGGAGGGAAATGGCTAGGGTAGTGCTCCAATTATCGAAGCAACAGTAAGGTACACTAAGTGATATAATTATTGTAAAATTAAATAAAAATGTCGTGTCATATTTCCAATTGGATACAAACTAGCCCTAGTTTCTCTATCTATGCCAAGTAGACCTAATTTTGGGTGAGGGGGTTTACACCTGAGCATGCGGCCAGTGAGTCCATGCGACCAGTGAGTCCATGCGGCCAGTGGGTGCATGCGGCCAGTGAATCCATACGGCCAGTGGGAGTATGCGGACAGGAATACTTGTGCGCATTTTGTGTTTCTTTAGTTATGTTCATTTAGTAATTTTCTTTTAGTGATTATTGTGGTGTGCTTCCTTATGTCGATACAAGTTTATGTTACCAGACCAGTTTATGTACATGTTTACAATCCTCACGATACTGTAGAAATTTTTGTGTATGAAAATCTATTGCATTTGGTATCGGGTAATCGAGTATGAGTATTGCCCAATGTATCACGAGTCGTGGATACGATAACTCATGAAAAGCTCGTACCCGTGATCCGTTATTCTAGGGAAGTTCTCGAGTGTCTACGACTCGAGAACTTGAAATAATTTAGTAATGATTAAACAAGATAATATTTACCTAGATCATTGGGAGGGAAGAATATTGCGCTACTGGCTACCTCGATCTCTAAGGGCCCCATGCTCCATGGACCAACCCTGCTAGGCAAGGGCTCCATGACTGACCAAGTTTACGCGTGTTGCGGCACTACAAGTTGTTGTTATGTATTTCAGTATATGTTCCAGTTAAGTTTCAGTTTTAGTTATGTTACAAGACCATTTACCGATAAGTTTATGTTTACAAAAATCAGTTTTACTTATAAAATCTCTTTATGTTTACAAAATCAGTTTTATTTTACAAAACCTTTTTTTTTGTTTATAAAACTAAATTTCATTTACAAAAAAAATCACTTATACTTCAAAAGCCAGTTTATGATTACATTATGTTGTGTTATGCTATCAGTTATCTTCTTTAGTTCTTTATCCATCATTGTTTGTGATGTGCACTATAAGTACTAAACAAGCGTACCCTTGGCCATCCGGGTTAACTACAGTGTCGGTGGTAGCGATATTCTTTAACGCATGCATTTGTTAGTAACTAAGTTTGTGATAACCCTAGTTAGTTAATTATAGCAAGCCGTAGGCATGTTTGGCCGTGTAAATATTTGCCTATTCGTTAAGCCGCCCTTTTAATTATTCTTTCGGCGCATGGTTATGGTGCTAAGTTCTACTCGGATAAAGGTTTGCAAACCCGGTCCTTATTTGATTTAAGGGTTGTAGCCCCGATCCAGAGCAGTTCCTATGCCCTCTTGCCGCTCGTCGCCTTACTTTCCTTTATAACATTTTTGTTATCAGTTCTTCTAGTTATATTTTTGAGACAATTACATTGGTATCGTATAAGTCTCAATCCGCATTTATTTTTAATATATTCCTTTTCTGCTGTATGTTTTGTTGTGTTCGGTCTATCACATTGAGCTCCTTTGTGGTACTTGTTGCTTGGGGTTCTGACCCCACTGGTTTTGTATGGCCAGATTATCCCGAGGAGACCCAGGATCCGCCGTACTTCCAGCAAGATGGCTCGCACTCGTAGGACTGCGGCCGAAGCTCGCGAGTGGATTTCCTTCCTCTACCCTTCGTAGTATTATTCCTTTTTGTGGTATTTTAGCAAGAGACAGTATTAGCCCTTTATTTTGAGATCACTTCTCTGACTACGATCAACATGATGTATATATTAAACCATTGATGTTATATTTGATCATGTATAATTATACTCTGCTAGTACAATATTTTATATTCACTAGCTTCATGATCATATGTGACATGTAATTTGGGATACCTTTTTACTTTCATGTGTGATATACTCTTGAAATTGTTGTTAATGGATTGAGATATTAGGATTTGTCAGCCTTAGGACTGAAGTCATAGCATGCTAGAGTCCACCCATATGTCTTTTAGACAACCTTAACACATTGCGGCTTACTTCGGTATTCTGCAAGGTGCGGTTGGTCATGTCAGTCCTCGTATTTATCCAGTATTCTAGGAGTAGGACATGATAATATTACACAAGTCTATATCAATAGTTCAATATTCCATGTTCTATAGTAGCAAGTTAACAATAATGGTATTACTCTCTTTTATCTGTCTGGCTTCTTTTTACTTAGCATTAATAGACTCATGACATACAGAAACAAAGACTAGTTATATCATTTTATTAAGTATAAAGGTAAAGAAGGGAAGGATCAAAATCACCCACCATGAATATTAGACGTTCGACTCGAACACCAAGATCTCTGCAAGATTTTTCTACATGAATCCAAGTCCAACCAAGTCTTTCGAGCTAACGAACAAGTCCAATACACCATGCGAAGCAGAATATTACAACGGTGAGGAGATGATGACATATCACAAGGTCCGTGAATATATGATGTTTATCCTAGAGGTTGTAGGCATTACAGATAAGTCCAAAATATCTATACATGCAAAATATATTTAGAACCTCGAAGACGTCTCCCATTTGGATAAAATTTATTAGGGAAGCGGTATATTGGCTTTCCTTTATTATGAACTTGGGGCTGCATCCGGTAAAGGATCTCGAACAATATTGGAGTGCATGACTCTTTTGTATGTATAACAACTTTGCCTTCTCTATAAATCTTAATGTAATATTGTCTTGTTGTCATGGTATAATGTGATATATTTTATCTATGTAAAAACATGGATATATGGGCACTTTCCTACTCTGAAGCGAGCAACACTCAACAGAGTTTATGATGAGTATTTCCCAAGGATCTGCAAATGAAGGGTCAATAAGCAAGATGCCAAACTCCGACATACATTGGTTGGATTAAGGGTGGCACTCGATGATATCTATGAAAAACAAGTAAACGAACACATCTAATTTACTTTCACCTTCATGTACTTAATCTAAATAAAATTCGTGTATTAATTTTACATAGTTTGGGACCCATATATGGATCTATGAGACACTACCCTCCAATTCAACTTGTGTCTCTATTCCACAGTTTGATCAAATGTTACGAGATTGAGAAGTCGTACATGCCTAAAAAAGTTCTTCGCTAATTCAGATACGTACAAATGATACCAACAAATTCTCTGAAATTGATGTCGACCATAATAGGAAAAATCTATTAAATTATGTGCATACAATTTTCAATAACATGCTGGAAATTTGGGACCAATGACAAAGAAACTTACAAGGTATGGAGGAATGAGAAAGCACGATTCACATATGGGATTATATCGACGACTATATGCACTACTATCATAGATATTGTCACCCAAGGGTGATAAACCCGAACCGCCAAGTGGATGAGTCGTCGATACAATTTTGCCAACTGGCAAAATCGGCCTTAATCTCGGCGTTACTAAAATGGTAAGTAATATTTTTAAAAAAGTAATAATTTACAAGTACTGAACTAATTTTTGGATTTCGACATGTTCAAGCCATAAAGCCAAGAAGCTTGACAAGTCTATGTCTGTATGCAATGAGAAAAAATAGAAAGAATTGACTAATTGTTAGATTTCGACAAAAAGGAGTTTTCCATACTTGAAGAGGTGGAGAGATGATCAAAGGCACTCCATGATAAGAGAGAGGATTGAAAGTTTATATTGATGGAATATATTAAATACTTTTAAGAAAGTGACTTTGTTTAATTTGTGATTGAAACTATTTTGTGTAATTTGGGTTTGACTACTCGACTTTATGTACTATAGGATTAAAAGTATTTTATGACGTATCATAATGTTTCCTATCATGTGCTTAAGTATTGTTAAACTCATTTCACAACCGATTTAGTTCATAAATGTATTTGTGTTTTGAGACTTGGGTGATGCCATGTTTAGAAGAAGTGATGCACAAGTATCATATGCATTGGTCTCTATCATATAACTGACAGAATGTTGACAACCCTAGTACTGTAGTTGCAAATTTCAAAAAAAAAATAGAAGCTTTTTTTTTGGAAATTTCAAAGTTTGTCAAAATTCATCGAGCCGGTTACTTCATCAAAAACGATATTCTTCATGTCTTCTACATTGTTGGAGTTTTTCTTATGCATGTGGGAGGTTTTTCTTATGCAAGGCTAGAAAGATAGTCCCACTTTGGAAACACTCTAAGTGGGTATCTCAATATATAGTTATGCTGGGTATTGAGGTATGCACATGGGGTGGTGGCCCAAGTGGGTGCCATGTGGGATAATTTCCTAGAGGAATTAAGTTTAAACTCCTCAAGAAAGCATTTATGCTTTTTGTCACTCTCTTGGAAAAAATTTCTTACGTGCTAAGTCCCGTAGGGGCTTAGCGACTCAGACTCGGACTCGGACTCGGACTCGGACTCAGACTCGGATGAAGGGCACAAAGTGGCTTGTTGCTGCTGCCATTGGAGTCCAATAGTCCATTCGAGTCAGCAACAGAGGTGACAACGAGCGTTCCAGAAGTTCTTGTGTGAACTTGTTGGTTCCTGGAAGCGGATCGTCTAGAGGACGAATCTTGCTTTGAGCAACGGTGGTCGTCATCGCCCTATCAAGAATTGTTTTATGTCTTCTTCTCTTTCTTTCTTCTTCTACGTTGCATTACATTCTATCTCAATTATTGCAACTGCGTTTGCAAGGAAGAACATATTTGATATTTTGGAAGTTATAATCGAATATTATATTATATTATATTATATAGAACTTCGTTGGAATTGAGGTAATCAGAGAGCAAACTTGTTTGCGTGAATCTTTGATCTCGACTACAACTTCAGGATTAGAAAGAGAGTATACTTCAGGGTCTTGCGTGAATCTCTGTTTCTGGCCTCCGCGATCCATCTTTGATCTACCTCGGGACTAACAGTTTTTTCTATCATTAGAGAAGGACCAAAAGCTTGAGAAGCTTGGTTAGAGAAATTTTGGGAATACATGACGAAGATTCGTCTGGTATGATCTGAATGATTGCATTTTGTTAGGATTTAGGAATTAAGGAACATGAGTAGTTTATTAGTTTTTTTTAGGGTTTTGGAGAATGAGACAAATGGAGAATAAATTGTGTCATGTCCCAGTCCCAAAACTCATATGATTAGCACATGACTTGCCCAGCTTATACGAACCGGAGGGTACTCAAATCTATGATAATTCCATGATTCGTACTTGCGTTGTATTTAGAGAACTCCGGTTAAACTTTACTAGTATATATGGACGTACGTTGCACGATTTTTATAGATAATTAATAGGGAGACTAAAAGACAACTGCTAATTATTCTAATATTTATTAAGAGTACTTAGGAAGTCTAAAAGAAAAACTCTTAACTATTCTAAATTTATTATTATGTTATTATATATAGATATTATTTAATACCTAAGACTATTTTTGAAGACCAAACGACAAAGTTTGTAATTACATAGTTGTCCCTATTAAATTTAATGAACATTTTTAATTAGTCAATATATGCAAGGGTATATTTGGTAAAAAAAAGTTTTATGGTGATGCCAAGTTTTGGCATTATATAGTAGTATAGATATTTTTGTTTCTAAGTCACATGCTAAATTACTAAACTAAACTGCCTCTTGTGGTTAGTGAGAAGGGGTGTAACCTCTTTGGCTAGGCAGACGATCTCGTGATCAAACCGTGGGGGAGGTGTAGGACAGTGGGCCCAAATGACATGCAACACAACGTGCATAAAGCAGGGCCGACCCTGGGCTCATGGGGGCCCGAGGTAATCTTTTTAAAATGAGGTCCTCATACATAATGTAAAAAAAAAAATGAAACAAAAGTAAAAAAAAAAATTCTCCACTAAGATTTGAACTAGAAACCTCTTTTGTGCAAGTCTAACATAATAACCACTATACCACAATTTCTATATGATAAGAAAGGCACATGCATGTTACATACTAGTTATATTTTTGGTACAAAATTATTTATATATTTAAATTGGAAAAAAAAAATTTGTCCTCCTGGCACATGAGGCTCTAGACGGTCGTTCTAGCTGCCCTGGGATAGGACCGGCCTGGCATAAAGTTCTGTTCGTATTGCCGAGCATCTAAAAAAGAAGAAAAAGTCACATGCTATATTTATATCTCATCAACAAGCGACATTAATATGAAAACTAAATCATCAACAACGACATTAATATGAAAACTAAATAGCAACTGAAATAAATGCTGGAAAGTAAATATACCAACTGAAATCGGTTAGAATTTGATTTTAAAATTTTAAGAATTCTCTTTATTCGATTTTAGATTTTCCAGTTCGATTGGATTGAAATAGAATAAAGTGAACAAACTGAACGCCCATCCTAACCCTACGTTCTTCTCTTCAAAATCTTTCACTCGTGAATAACTGTGTCTATTTCCAGAAAGGAAAGGCTCTCCTTCCTAACTATTATTCCCAGAAAAAATTACAGAGTCAAGTCAATGCGTTCCGCTCTCCACGTTGAGAAAAAGTATATAAATAGAAGACGGACAAGGAACAAAAAAAGGAAGCGATCCCTGCATCATTATCTAGACGAAGGAGAGGAGAGGAGCACAATTCCGCAGCAATGGCTTCTTCCTCCCCTCCCCATCTATACCTCTTCCTTTTCGTCGCCATCCTCTTCTTGCTCTCGGTCGATGGCGCGGACGTATCCCACGTCGATGCGTCGACGCCGAGCTCTCCCAACTGCAACAACCCATTCAAGCTGGTAAACCCTAAAATTTTGATACAACCTTCATTTTTTTTTGACATCACATTTATGGTTCCTTTCCCTTTTGAGTGTTTTGACGATGTTAATTTTTGTACATTTTCATAAAGAATGATCGTGCATTGAAGATATATTCTTTCTTTGTTCATGATGTTAACATATCACCACCACTACCACTACCACCACCACCACCACCACCACAACCACCACTTTGCCCCAAAGGGCGGACGCAGAAGTTTAAAAGATGGGGTCAACCTCGAAGTGTAAAGAAAGTCAATTTTTTCTTTTTTAAATAAAGTTCGCTGCTTCAAAATTTTATTACATAGGTTAAATGAAGTCTTAAATGGAGCTAGAATTTGAATTCCTAGAGAAACCTAGATGTTGGAAAATAGCAAAATTTTATAATCCGGAGATTTAGAATCTTCTCATTTTAATTTTGTATTATGGAAATAGCTAGCAAAATTTTTAATATATTTTAAAAATATTTTTTGGCATGGTACGGAATTTAGAATCCTAGATTTTGGGATATCTTAAGGTTGATTTTGATGAGCTTAATATTATATTAAGTTAATTTTTATTCCCAAAATTTTATAATCCGGAGATAAAATTCATTCAAAAGATATATTGCAAAATATTTTATAAACCTAAATAGATTTGAGAGACTTATATTTGAAGATACCTTAGGGGGATTGAATATTTTGACACACTGGAGACATAGTTTTTTAACTAAATATTAGTTGGGAATATCTTTTTTTAAGAAATTACATGTTTTGTCATGTGATTGCATAAGCCTGCTTAATATCATTAAATTAAGATTTGATCCATAATAATATTAACTTTTTTTTTCATATATGTTCAGTTTTGTCTCAAGTTTAGCAAAAATTTAGCAGGGACAAAAATGAAAAAGTAAAACCTGATGTAAATATGTATATAGAAATTGAAAATTATAAACTCCGGATGAGGCAAAACATAAAATTGATGAAGAAAATTTAAAAAGAATATGAATATTTAACTCGGAAGCAAAAATTCAGTAGGGACAACTTCCCTACTCGCCCCCATGTAGGTCTGCCCCCAACCTAGTATGCGTACCAAATTGGTTTATTTATTATGATAATACAAATATGATTGTATCTAGTTACGACTACTATGCGGACTATTGAGGGGATGACCACACCATTTTTCATCACTACTGTTGGCTTACATCAAGGATCAATTGACATTATATTCCTACCTGGGAATACAATTTCCACGTATGTTTCAGGATGAAGTTCTATGGTGTATATTGTTTGATGATGATTTTGTTCTAGTTGATGAGAATCACGAGATTATAGAAGGGTTATATTGTAATATAGAATTGTTGGAGAAACTTTGGAATCTAAGAATATGATTGATTATGAAATGTAACTTCCAACAAAGGTCAAAAATAAATGAGGGTACACATTGATGGATACAAGATATCAAGCTAGGAATAGTTTTTTCTGGTATATTGAATCGACCGGTCATCATGGTACAAAGATCGAGAAGGATGTTGTTCATAGAGTTTATGCACGATCTTGAAATATTGAAGAGTGCTTTGATATTGTGACGAACCATTGAAGTTAAAAGAAAAAATATATAAGACAACTATAAGATTAATCATTTTTTATGGAACACAATATTAGTCAATAAAAAAAATCCAAAAAATAAGCGTAGCAGAAATGAGAATGATATGATGGATGAGTGTTAATGTATAAAAGATAGAATAAGAAATGAGGGTAATTTGTAGGAAGTTGGAAGTGACACCGATTGAGGATAAGAGTATAATCACCTTAGGATTTTTTGGACATGTGCAATGTAGACCGGTATATGCACTAATAGAAGTGATAAAATAGTAGTCAAAGCTGTTAAAATAGTAGTCAAAGCTAATAAATGAACTTGGATTGAGGTAGTAAGAAAGAATATGACTTTTGTTTAAGTGAAGTTTGGAGATGCGAGAAGGAGAAAAGTAGGAGAAGAGAATATGAGAAATGGGATTGCAAGGGCATAAAACCCTAGGTTGTATCTCATGTCTATTTATATTGATATGCAATACACCGACAATTACTATTATACCCTCATAAAATAAATAACAAAATAACTCTAACATCCTCCCTCAAGCTGGAGCATATAAATCAAACATGCCCAACTTGCTACATAAATCCGAAAATAGACCACGAACAAGTGGTTTGGTGAGGATATCACCTAATTGATCCTCAGACTAAACATAAGGAGTGGCAATCTGTTTCTTCAGCAACAAATCACGAACAAAATGACAATCCACCTCGATATGCTTAGTGCGCTCATGAAACACTGGATTACTTGCGATAAATATTGCCCACTGATTGTTACAATACATCTCCGTCGGAATATGAATTATAATCCCCATTTCATGAAAAAGAGACTGCACCCTCATCATATGCCTGCGTATACCCTTTTGCAACTAACCGTGCTTTGAGGCGCTCAACTGAACCATCCGGATGATACTTAACAGTGTACACCCATCTAAACCCGCTATCTGCTTCCCAACAAGAAGTAATGTAATTGCTCACAAGTCTGATTTTGATATAAATCACACATCTCCTCATCAATTTCACTTTTCCTATAAAATGACATAACCTGCTTAAAGTTTAGGAAATGAAAATAGAAGATAATGAAACAACAAATGCATGAAAAGATAAAAAATCACGGTGTAATAAAACATAATAGAAATGTGATGCTTGTTCTTTGTGGTACAAAAATATTTTTTCTGAGAACAATAAGAATATCATATGGATCTGTGGTGATGGGACCAGAAATCGCATGTATGAAAGCTGATTGGTTGAAGGCTAAATTTTGCAAAACCACTGGCATGTCCTTGGATCTCTGATAAATCTATAAAGAAGAAATGAAAACAGAAACTGATTCAGAAATGACCCGAAGTGGTATGAAAGATATCTAATCTGATAAAAATGGAATAAGACTGTCTCATGATAAAAATAAATGGGTAGACTCAAAGAAGGTAACATCTGCACTGACATAATACTTAGGTGACTGTGGACTGTAACAACGATAACCTTTTTGAGTACGAGGATAACCAAGAAAGACACACTTTAGAGATCGAGGAGCCAACTTGTCTTGATTAGGTTCCAAGTTGTGAACAAAAGCGAGACACCCAAACACTCGAGGAGGTAAGAAAAAAGGAGAGACATATGTATGTAACATAGAGAATGGAACTTGGTTATTTAATACAGATGATGGCATGCGATTAATTAAATAACATGCAGTAAGAATGACATATGCTCAAAACTGTTTAGGGACATGTATGTTGAACATGAGAGTTCGAGCTACATCGAAAATGTGTCGATGTTTACATTCTGCTATACCATTTTGCTGAGAGGTGTGGACACAACTGGTTTGATAAACATGCCACGATCAACACAGAAAGTATTCACAAAATATTGAGTATACTCCAAAGTATTATCAGAACGCAAAACTTTGATGCATTTATCAAACTGAACATAGACTTCAATATAAAAGGTAGATAACGCATTTGGAAACTCAGATCTTTTTTTATTAAATAACACTAAATTATGGAATAATCATCAATAAAAATGATAAAATATTGAAATTATTTTTGACTTTTGACTCTAGAAAGACCCAAAATATTAGAATGAACAAGCTCAAAAGACTGTAACTGACCAGTCTCAACATGACGAGGAAAAGAACTACAGTAATACTTGCCTAACTGACAAGTCTCACATTCTAGAACAGAAACATGACTCAAACTAGGAACAACTTGAGCAACTTAGCCAAAGACGGATGACCGAAACGATAATGCCACTACAGGAGAAGTAGAAATAGAAGTGAAAGTCTTTCCAGGTAAATCCAAGTAATACAGTCCATCTCTTTCATGTATCGAACCAATCATCTTCTTTCATGAGGTCCTGAAAAATACAAGAATTGAAAGAAAATGTTACAAAATATTGAAGTGATTAGTTAACTAACTCACATATAGTAAATTGAAAGGGAAGTCAGGCACATATAATGAATCAAATGATGATAGTGATTGAGTAGGGTGAATGACACATTTTCCAAGCACATGACGAGAAGACCCATCAACAAAGATAATATTATGTATCATAGGACTACGATTATGAAAGAGAGAGTTTATACCAGACATGTGAGAACTTGCTCCTGAGTCGATGACCTAAGAGGTGGATGGCGACTGGGTTGCCACAAAAGCAGGATTACCTATATGTGCCATGGTTGCAGCAGGTTGGGAGGTGGTACTAGCAAGCACATTCAACTTCTGGAGGATCTGTTCAAATGGAGATGAGGTATCAGACGCTGAAGTTTGTTTGAAACCTGAAGTATCATCTCTAAGAGCAGAAGTGGTGATTTGGGACTGCATATTTTCACCATGCACTTGATGTGCATATTTTGGTTTACCCCACTTGTCCCAACAACAGTCTTCGATGTGATCGAACAATCCACAATAGTTACACTTTCGTGGTTGGCTACGACTACTATCACCACGGCCACCACCACGACCAGCAGCACTAGTAACTATGGCAAAAGAGTCATTACTCGACACCACAAAACTCTGTCCTAGAAAAGAACGATTGAGACGGAAGAAAGTATCTACCACCGCAGATAGCTGCTCCCCAGCAAGGATCTGAGCCTCTTATGAGGTTCTAGCGCAGGATCCAAGTGACTAAGTTAAATGAAACATGAAACTCTTCTTTTTGTCGCTGAGCTTTCTTCAAATCAGTAGTAACAAGATGATATTATAGCAGTTTCTCCCACAAAGCATTTTTTGAAGCCAGATATTTATTCACAGGCTTCACATTTAGCTTTGTATTAAACAAAACAACACGACAAGCAGCACTAGTAACTAGGGCAGAAGAGTCATTACTCGGTACCACAGAACTCTGTCAGAAAAGAACGATTAAGACGGGAGAAAGTATCTGCCACCATAGGTAACTGCTCTCTAGCAAGGATCTGAGCCTTATGAGATTCGAGCGCAGGATCCAACTTGACTTGGATAAGTGAAATATGAAACTCTTCTTTCTGTCACTGAGTTTCCTTCAATTAGAATCGACCTACTCATCTTTTTATCCCAATTCATAGTAACAAGATGATATTGTAGCAATTTCTCCCACAAAGCCTTCTTTGAAGCAAGATATTCATTCACATGCTTCCTATTTTGCTTTGTATTAAACAATAACTCGTACAACTCATAGATACGAGCCACGTTCTGCTTCTGCGAATATGATTCTTCCAGAGATGTCCAAATCTGTTTGGAGGATTCACACCACTGAACATTAGAAGCGATGTGCAGCTTCATACTATGCCACAACCACGCCATAACGTATGCATCAACACTCATCCAATCCTCATACTCAACGAACATTTCAGGTGGGGGTTCTTCCATAAAAAATTCTTCTCCCTCAACACTACTTTGATAGACTTGGACCAGACAAGGTAGTTCGCACCATTGAGTTTCACCGCTGTAATCTATTTTTCCAGTTCATCATTATGAATAACAGTAAAAGAAAAACCACCTCCACTATCACCACCAGCACTATTAATCTCGCCAGAAGATTCGATCCGCACCATACTTACAGATGCAACAGAAAGATGAGACCTCTGAAACCCTCGATTTCACAATGAACCACAACAGACGACGAACAACCAACGGAGATATGTAGAAATCCTAGATCTCATAAACGAACCACGAACGACCCCGAACATTGAACGACGAATGACGAATCATGAAAAGTAGACAAAAAATAGTCGGTTTTTTTTTCCGGGGATACCGCCCCGAACCCGGCCGAACCAGGGGCTACCGCCCCCAAACCCCTATCGAACTCACGGCCGAGTTCGATCGACCAAGTCGTGGATGAGATATGCAGTACCTTCAAACGATGCTCTGATACCAAGTGAAGTTTGGAGAGAAAAGACGGAGAAAAATAGGAGAAGAGAGAATATGAGAAAGGAGATTGCAAGGATATAAAACCTAGATTGCATCACGTGTCTATTCATATTGATATACAATTCACCCACAATTACTATTATATCCTCATAAGATAAATAACAAAATAACTCTAACAGAAAATTTACTATAGCGAAATAAATTTATATTAAATTTATACAAACGAAACAAGTTTGCAAAATTTTAAAAAAAAGACAGAGTCCGCCAACAGTGTTGGCGGAAAACACAACTACTGTACACGTCGGCAAAAAAAAAAAAAAAAATTTTAAGTGGGGCCCACAAGCCAATTTCCTCCAACAGTGTTGTCTGAAATTGGCTCCCCCCAATTTCAGCCAACACAGTTGGCGGTTGGGTGTGGGGGGCCACTTGGTTCGGTTCGGTTTGTTTGGGTTTGTTTGTTTGGTTTGTTTGTTTTAATTAGTTATATTTTTGTTTTATTTATTTAGTTTTGTTTCTTAATTAGATTTAAGAAAATATATTTTAACAAAATAAAATTAAAATAAATTAATTGTAAGGAAAAATTTAGAACTGATTATTGGCTATTAAAACTAAATAAAAAAACTAAATCCAAAACAAAACCAAATAATCAAACAAAACCAACCAAAACAAACCAACCAAAAAAAAACAACCAAAACCAACCAAAACAAACCAACCCAAACCACCCAACGAACCCGTGCCCCCCCCCCCCCCCACCCAATTTCAGCCAACTATTGGCTGAAATTGGGTGGGGGGGCCCACAGGTTCATTGGGTGGTTTGGGTTGGTTTGTTTTGGTTGGTTTAGTTGGTTTGGTTTGATTATTTATTTTGTTTTATTAATTTTTTTCATAGTAGACATAAAATAATTAATTTAAATTTTCCTAATTTTTTTTGGAGGTCGAAACATCTTTTTAAATCCGTGGGCCCCCACATCCAATATAAATTTATTTCACTACAGTAAATTTAAATATTCGAAAATAAAATTACCGAAAGTAAAATTTGGAGGTCGAAACATCATTTTTTTGCGATTCTGAAAATTTTCGAAGTCCGTCAAACGGTGAAACGGTTTATCCAATAGTACTTTTCCATACGATCATTTTGACACAAACTGTGCCTTGTTTCGATCTCTCAGTCAAAAGTTATGATACTTTAAAGTTTTAAAATTTATATTTTTGTCTGTAACATATGCGTTTTACTTCGAATAAAAAAAATTTCTACATGATTTGTGTTACTCTCGTCGAAAACATACAAATCGACTTATTATTTAACGAAAAACGATTTCAAAATAAATAGTTATGGCCGCTCGAAATCTGCTCGACGGCAGACGTAATATTCTTACGGCAGATTTTTATTAATATTATTTTTTTAACGTATGTTAACAGCAAGAAAATTAACGATAGAAATATAATATTAAAAAATATAAATGCCCAATTGATGCTTTTTTTATAATTTTTTAAACTTTTATGCTGTAGATGGAATTTATAAAAAATTTGATGCTGTGGAAGCAAATTTTCGAAAAAAATATTTCTAAATTTTCCTTACAATTAATTTATTTTAATTTTATTTCGTTAAAATATATTTTCTTAAATCTAATTAAGAAACAAAACTAAATAAATAAAACTAAAACATAACTAATTAAAACAAACCAACCAAACAAACCCAAACAAACCGAACCGAACCAAGTGGGCCTCCACACCCAATTTTCACCAACACAGTTGGCTGAAATTGGGGGAGCCAATTTCAGCCAACTGTGTTGGGGGAAATTGGCTTGTGGGCCCCACTTTAAATTTTTTTTTTTTTTTAGTTTACGTGTACAGCAGTTGTGTTTTCCGCCAACACTGTTGGCGGACTCTGTCTGTTTGTTAAAATTTTGCAAACTTGTTTCGTTTACATAAATTTAATATAAATTTATTTCGCTACAGATGTTACAGAGGACATGGTCCTTAACACACTTGAATGGAAGAAAATGAGCTTTGATGTTGTTGTTGCTACTGCTGTTGTATAGTCTATAGATTTATGTTGCCACATACCCTCTATCCAGAGTGGAACCTCTCGGCTGCCATTAACAAGATGAACAATGCCACGAATCAATGGTGGTAGTGTATATAATAAGTCATATATGTCATTATATTAATACAAAACAAGATGAACAAAATACATTACAACATAACAACTTAACAATATATAAAACTTTATAAGATAAATAAGAGAAATCAATAATTAAGAATATCTCATATGAAGATTAATGAACATCACCAATCCCCAGGAATAGAAGAAAAAGAGAAAACACTACAAAATTGGAGACAGTGGCAGTGAGTATAAAAAAGAAAAAGAAAAAAGAAAAAGAAAAAGAAAAAGAAAAAAAGAAGTGAAATTTAGGATCAAGACTGACTGGCACCAACGTTCAAATTAGGTAGTGAAGTTGGAATAAGACTCCAATCAACAGTGGGAAACTAAAAACGGTAAGAGATTGTATGATGTAGGAAGGGTATTGATTTTTGAACTTTTTTTTAGAATAAATGGTGGGATTGGTTCCCACCATGTTCCACTAATGATAATCAACTCACAAACAAAACCAAAACGATCTAGCGGCTAGTCGAAGCTTGCTGTAGCTAGAATCCACTGGTTTTGTTAATCAAAGTGTGACTTGGCCCTAGCCGAGCGACAACTTGTGTTCCTGTTAGTGGCTCATTCCCTCACAATTGTGCACCCAACTTCCTGATAGAGACTTGTCCCCTCGTAATAGAGATTTGTCCGCTCGTAATTTAGCCAACTGTTTTTTCGATTGTGACATATCTCCTACTTGAATGTCAACTTTGGGTTTCCGTTAGTGGTATGTCCTCTTGCAATTGAACACTGGATTTCCCAATAGTGACTTGGCCCCTTATCAAAAGACAACTTAGGCTCCTATTGGTTACTCGTCCACTAGTATTTGAGCACCTGGCTTTCTGATGATGACTCGGCCGGTTGGCCCCCTTTACAAGTTGGGAACGCCTCAAATTCCTTTGCTGATCATTTTCCAATGTAACTTTTGCAATCCCAAGGTACTTTTGGATCCCAAAATCAAAACCCAAAATTTAAATAAGAAGAAAGCAGAGCAAAACATGAGCCTTTACCATGCTGAATTTAGCGTCTGCAATCTGCACTGGGAGATCACATCAAGAGCTGACGCATCTCAACTGTCACCATTAAAACAAGTTGGACTTGGTCCGCTATTGCTGAAGACGACTTTTCGAAGGTTCTGAGGTAGGATAACGAATTTGTGTTGACAATGGATACGACGACAACCTTGTGAAGCCCTGGTATTTTCCTCCATGATATTCGTATGCCTGCTGAATCCAAACACCACACATGCCACATTAAAACATACTTTACATGGTGCAGTGACATTTAGAACACTGCTGTGAATTTGGCTTTACATGGAAGTTGTAGTCATGGATTCAGAAAGAACCACAATATCCTCCATGTTATTAATCTAAATATATCGTCTATATAACAGTACCTTGCTATTGCCAGTCCTCTGGAATGAAAAGTAACACTTTATAACCTAATAGAAGTAGTTATCTTTGAATCTTAATTCTAATGCCAGTCCTCAATTTTTTATTACATGTTCTGTCTTTATGCCACCAAGCTGGGTTTTTCAGGTAAAGGTAACGAGTTGGGTCGATGGCGTTGAAAGTGCAAAATTTGTTGGAATAACTGCCAGATTTGGTGCCCCATTGCCGAGCCATGCTTCTGAAGCCCTCAGCAAGCATGCTGTTCTTGCTAATCCATTGAATTGTTGTGATAGTGCACCTTCACAGGTCAATCTACTTCCATACTTTTCGTTGATTTCTCCTATTTTATGCTGTGATCAGAACTCAGTATTTTTGTGTCTTAACAATCTTCAAATACAAGAAACTATATTTAATGCTGCCTAAAGTAATTAGCTCTCTTAAGCTGTCCATTTGTTCTAATTGTTCTTGTTTAGTTATTTCGTTCTTTATGTACTTGTGCTATAAGCTTCCTATATTGTGATTTGATTTTCATTGGATTCCACCTACACACCATGGATTTAGAATTTCTTTCTTTCTGAAAAATATCACGGTCATGATTAGGCCATTTGTTCTGTACTTAAATCGCCTACGTGGAACAAATTCATGCTAAATTTAACTCAGTGTGAATACTAGTGTTTTTGCAATATTAGGTATGCATTTGTTCTGCGGTAACCTAATGTGTTTTTTCAATATTAGGTATATATTGTTCAATGCTGAATGGGTTAACTTCCAGAGTGCGACCGTAGGTTTTGCAAGGATTTTGGAGGATCTCATCGGTTCTGAGATCCACACGTAGGTTAACACTGTCGTTGTAGGGTTACTGACTATTGCAGAAACAAGTTTTAATCGAAGCATTTGGTGATTGACGAAGCCAAGTGTTTCTGAGCACGTACCAAGGAAAGTGACAAGGTCATCCCTTGAGGCATTATTAACATTAGAAATGTACCAAAGTTTAGAGGCAAGTATATAAAAGTAAGAGAAAATTACAGAAATAGTTGAGGCGAATCTGAAGTTTTAAGTGATATTGCCACCAAACTGGAGTTCAGTGAACAATGGGGATGGCTAGAATAATGCTGGAGAATATCAAGAAGGAAGCTAAATACGCAGTGAGGGTAGGTCAACTTGGAGGGCTGTGGTCTTTTCAATGCTCTTGTTGAAATTGGATATATTGGAATGAATGATGCCATGTTTTAGCAGATTTTGACTAGAAAGTGAAGAAAGGATGAAAAGGAAGAGAATGGCTGAACAGAGAGAAAGAAAAGAGGTTTACATCTTCTTATCTTGGGTTGTAATATCTTTCACTTCTTGAGGAGTTCTAAATATGTATTTTGTAGTAGAAAAGGAAGAAATAGGAAGGTAAAGGTTGGTCCTCCGGGAAGGAGGCAAGCTGTGGGTTGTAAAGATGGATGTAAGGAACTTTATCACCAAGCAATCATGTTTTGTTCCAAATATTCATATTGATGGCGTCAATACTCTTAATTAAAATTATTATGCTATCAATGGTACCTTACTATGTTTCATCAAGTCATCATTTGGATGGACTTAACATTTAAGTGAAAATATGAGCTTTTTGGCCTTCTTGATTAGTATGGTTTGATGCTGATTAGTGATGGGTAATAGTTAAAGAATAAAGGTTATAGAGAAGTTGTCTTACTTTGAGTAATTGGTGTTTCTATTTTTTGAGAACTGGTTCAGTCAAATGCTTGATAGGAGAGTCTGATCATTTTCACAAAATGATCTTCATAGCAATTGCTGAGCAGACTAGCTTGTTAGTTAGTTCAGTGCTTGGATGTGGGTGAAGGCATCAATATGAATTATTGTTGAAGTGCCTAACCTGAACTACCAAGACATCTACTCAGTTATGGCTGGGGCACACTGATGAATCTTTCTTTTCGTTGTTGAGCAGTCTGTGCTTCTAATTACTCGGCTCAACCCTTCTCGATTAATGGGTTTATATCATCTGCTACTGTTAATTTTATTCTTCTAGAATTTGGAGCCATTTTTATGTTTTCTTAAATATCATTGTTCTCTTTGAACTTAGAATTACCCAACTAGTAAACATTATGGTGTAGCATTATGTTGTGATTTGACAGCAGAGCCGTTGTGTACATGTGGCCAACAGCATGGAGCTTCTGGGAGAGAGAATGGCGTATGCGTCTCTCATACAGGATGCATTTCTGGTCTCAGCCTACATGGTTAGAAGTAGAACCCTGCGGGGGTGGCAGCAATTATGTCATTTCTGTAACTCAGTAGTTGAATTCCATCTTCTTCTTTAATCTGGAAAGTGGGAATTATCTTGCGAACATATTGTCGTTGCTGAAGGTTTCAAGAATGGATCTGTATCATACAGGATTCTATGTCTTCTAACACAACACCTTGGACAATTAGAGAAGTCTAGGTTGTGCATGAAAGCCAGCCTCCATGACCAAAACCTAGTGAATGGGTAGCAATCTAACATTTGTCTAACTTGTTACCTGAACTTCATCATTTTCTCTCAGGCTCGATACAGAAAAACTTTCTCTTGTGACGAATATGTTAGAGTTCTATCTTTGGCTGTAAGCCACCGATAGTCTTTTCATCAGCTTGAAATTAAGAATGCCTTTTTCAACGGAGATTTTTTGAGAATGTCCACATGCAACAACCTCACCATTATAAAAGTGCGGGAGAGCACCTCATTTGTAATTTGGGAAGTCTATTTATGGACTTAAGTAGTCTTCCTAACATAGTTTGATAAGTTCAGCCACATTGTTCAACATATTGGTTTCTCCAGGAGTGTTGCTAACTCTTCTCTCTTCATTCATTATCAATCACATGGCATAGTCATTCTCCTAGTCTATGTAACATCACCATAAGTGACGATAACTCTATTGATTTCTCCAAAGTTAAAGCCTATCTTTCCACCTACTTCACACCAAGGATCTGGGTTGTGTTTGGTACTTTCTTGGTATCGATGTTGCTCATCGAAAAAAAAATTCTTTTCTCACTAGATTTCTTATATCTCGCTGGTAAAACTAGCTTTCTAGCTTGTTCTCCTTCTGACACTCCGAGTCAAAATATTTTGTCTCTCCAATATTAGTTCATCCTCGATTTACTCTTCTATGATCCCGGCACGTATCGTCATCTCGACGACAAACTCGTATACTTGCTTGTTACTCGCTCATGTATTTCCTTTAAAGTTAGTATAGTCAGTCAGTACATGCAATCTCCTATATTCATGTTATCGACTATATTATTTGATATTTAAAAAGTCTATGGACCAAGATATCGATATTGACTGTCCTCCTCCTGATCTCACCATATTGGCACTATTGATGATCATCTATCCACTAGTGGTTGTTTCAATTTATTTGGTGATAACCTCATCACATTTCATAGCAAGAAGAAGGCTATATTTGCACTCTTCTCTTCGGGCTGAGTTGAGGCTAAGTTTCACTCTGAATGATATTTTCCTTTTGGTTATGATGTAATGTGTTTTTGTTATTTATATTTTGTTTATTGATGGAACTGGGGATTCCCAAAACCGCAGATTGCTGTGCATATCGATTAATAAAACATTAACAGGTTCAAGACGTGATATAATCCTTCAATAGCAGAAACTAGGGTTTACGAATTATACCTGGAGTGATGAGAAGTAGATGACGATTTACAAAAACCTCAATCAGTCAGCGACCTCAAGATCTTCTATCGTATTCCTTTCTCGGATTGGACGTCGTATGGATGACGATCTTCCAACATTTTCTTCTCCTTGGTCGACCCTCTTTTTCTCCTTACATGAAAAATGAATTTTGAGAAAGCTGCTCACTTGGATGCCTACGACGGCCCAGAAAATAGCGGATATATATAGGCTACGACAGGGACCATGAGGAAAAATTATGGTTAGGTCTCCTAACGGATCTAGGTATCACATGTTTAGCCCGAACACATAAACCCAGGCCCGTTAACAATAGCTCGGTCCACTAAAGAGCTATTGTTGCACTTCCTTCCTAATCTCAAATTATGTTTATGGGCTCCTTTTTATTATATGCTTATTTGTCTCTCCATGTTAAAATATCAAATGTTCGTCGATCAAATTAAGTTACTGACAACTATATTGATCGACATCTTTTATCCTTAATAGTACCACTCAACTTTATTTGTCATGTCGGATATAATCCACCTACCGGGTTTACATAACAATCCTTATGAGCTCCTTAAGGGGACATCATTTAACCCGATGTATCGGGACATGTATTCCTTTTATAATCAATAACCCATCATACACACAATATCATTACCTAATTCATAGAGGTTATTGACCCATAATGAATCTCACTCTTTTATGAGTCAAAGTAATGCATACTGCATATATATGTCTGTTATTATATTCCGATTAAGTGCACAAGCATCAATAATAATAGAGGTGTTTGTTCTCTTATGTAGTCAGTAAAAGAGAATAACCTCAAGTGGTACTGTTCAATACACACAAAGTGTACTAGTGTAAACATATAGTCAAGATAGACTAATACCATATCACACTACTATCTTACCAATAGTTTGTCCAAATCCATCTAGATTGTGAACTATTTATATATTCCACAAGAACTGATAATATGATATTTTGTTTGACACCACACACCATATTATCTACAATATAGAATATCATACACTTGCATTAACATTATAACAATTACAATATGCAAACATTTGTCCATATGATTTTTATTCAAAAATAAGGAAATGTAGTTAATACAAAGTGATGCTTTTAGTATATGTTGATATGGTATGTTGGGTGTCATATTTAAGTATAGTATAAGCACATGGGAATATCCTGAGGACATATTTGGGATGCCAGAATATGTCACAGGATATTCTATTATGAGATTATTGTCATAATGATTGAAATCATTGTATTAATGACTGTAAGGCTATATAATGCCAATGAGACAATCAATAAAATAATCAACTAATTTTAACATGGTATCAGAGCCAAGTTTCCACAAACCCTAGCTGTCACCAAGCTTCCACAAACCCACAGGAGGATTTCCTAGATCTCCTCCACCGAACTCTTTCACGCCCCTCCCTCCTTTTTTTCCCTCCTCTCCTCTTCTCCGCCCTTCGCTGTTGCTGCCTCGTTCCGCTACTGCTGCGGCTACTACTGCTGCTGCGGCTGCTGCGACTGCTGCTGCTGCGACGGCGGTTGTGACATGCGTGCTACCGCTTCCTCCGCACCAGCACGAGGCAGCGCCTAATAGGGATGCCTAGATCTGAAAAATGGGGGGACATGTTCGGATCTAAGAGCGGACGACGAGGACAAGCGTGAGTCGTGGAGCGGACGTGATGTGATTGGATAGACGACGCATCGATGGAGGAGATCATCAAGAAGCTAGATTCTGCAGAGGTGGCAACGTTGATGAAGTTGTTGACGATGTCGGCTGGTGAGAACACGACACGAACGTCGCCGGAGTTGAAGCTTCCCTCCATCGATCTGAAATTAGATGGACCAGACACCTATCTGAGTTGGTCACGACGGGTGAGAAGAACCCTCGCAGGAAAAAACATGGAGGGGTTCCTGACGGGCGAGACGACAAAGCCGGACGAGGGCTCGACAGGACGCGATGAGTAGAAGTCCACTCATATGGTGATCTACATCTGGCTTCTCAACTCCTTAGTCCAGTCTATTGCCGCCACAGTAGACGGTATTGAGATGGTGAAAGATGTGTGGGAGAAGTTGAGAAGGACCTATGATGGTGTGGGGAACAACTTACGGGTCTTCCAGATAAAGGGGGAGATTGATGACACCGTACAGGGAGAGAAGACGGTGCAGGAGTATGCCACCGAGTTAGATCGTCTGTGGTTGGATTATGATCACTCCTCAGATCGGACGAGCTGCGGGGACCCTAAGTGTAAGGAGAGACAGGTGTGTCTGCAGGAGAGGACGATGAAGTTCCTCAAAGGGCTGACTGCAGCTTTCGCACAGAGGACGGCCCTACTTCTAGCCCAACCAAAGATCCCTAGCCTTGAGGAGGCTATCTCAGCCATGATCCAGGAGGAGACACGCATCAGGCTGCAAGCCGGGACAGGTGGTCCCCCTGAAGCAAAGTCAGCACTAGCGATCACCAGCTCAGGTAACACAGGATCTAAGGGAGAGCCCTGGCAGCATAACCGGCAGTGCTACAACTGTGGGAAGATGGGTCATCATCGGTATGCTTGTACGAAACCACCTAGGGAGGGAGATTCAGGTGGTGGACGAGGACCGTTCGGCGGACGAGGATATAATGGAGGACGTGGTCGTGGTCGAGGGGATAGACGAGGCGGCCGAGGAGGTTATCGGGCAAACCTCCTGATATCAGAAGGGAACGGAGAAGTTGATGGCACCTTTACTGTGGAGGACCAGGCACTGGGAGACATGAGGAGTAGAACAGAGGAGGCGTCCACCTCATTCTTTGTTAGGGGCAACGCTACCATGTATGTCCATCCATCAGAAGGTACTGACGAATCACTTGCCCTTGCGTCTATCTCTTCCCTTAAATCATCAGACTGGATTATCGACTCGGGAGCATCTCGGCATGTGACGGAGAATGCTAGTGAGTTTTCTTCCTACACTCACCTAGCATCAGCAGACAGCATTCAGACAGCTGATGGCACTTTCCAGCCAGTGGTCGGTAAGGGTACTGTTAATTGTACAGGTTCAGTAAGATTATCCAATGTTTTACATGCTCCATCCTTTCCAGTCAGTCTCTTGTCCATTAGTTCTATAATTCTCCAACTTAAATGCATTGTTTCTTTTGATATTCCTAAGGTGACCTTCCAGGAGAAAGGGACAGGACGAAGACTTGGGACTGGCACTTGGCATGAGGGACTGTGGTACCTAGATCGAGAAGGACTGGACTCAGCATTGGTATCTATGGCAGAGAAGGCTGGCATGGAAGGACTGCAGCAGAGGACTGAGGATACCTTGATACTCCATCATCGGAGGATGGGACATTCTTCCTTTGATACTCTAAGTAAGTTGTATCCAGAGATTTATGCAAAAACAAATAAAGAGAAATTAGTATGTGATGCGTGCGAGTTAGGAAAACTTACTAGGAGCTCATATGTTGGCACGGGTCATAGGAGCACTTTTGCTTTTGAGGTAGTACATTCTGATGTCTGGGGTCCATGTGCTACTAACACTATGAATGGTTATAAGTACTTTGTTTCTTTCATTGAGTGTGCCTCTCGTGTTACCTGGTTATATTTGATGAAAAATAAGAGTGATGTACCTGCTTGTTTTCGGGATTTCCATAAGCATGTCCAGACTCAGTACAAAGCAGTTGTGAAGGTACTGAGGTCTGACAATGGAACAGAGTATACCAACAGGACGCTTGCAGAATACTTGTCAGCACACGGAATACAGCATCAGACCACCTGTGCATACACACCAGCACAAAATGGAGTTGCAGAAAGGAAAAACAGACACCTTCTGGAGGTCGCAAGAAGTATGATGATCGACATGAATGTCCCACAGAGTCTGTGGGGGCATGCAGTGTTGACAGCAGCTCAACTCATCAACAGGATGCCCTCGAAGGTCCTCGGATGGAAGTCCCCATGTGAGGTATTGCAAGGCAATAATAGTGGGATACTCCCACTGAAGGTGTTTGGGTGTGTGTGTTTTGTGAAGGACAACAGGCCATCAGTTGGGAAACTTGACCCTAGAGCGGTCAAATGCATCTTCGTAGGCTACTCGGCGACCCAAAAGGGGTATGTGTGCTGGAGTCCAGTAGAGAAGAAGAAGTTTGTCAGTATGGATGTCCACTTTCGGGAGCATGAGCCATACTACCGCCAGGACGGAACTTCACACAACATGCCTAATACTGCCAGTATTAGACGAGAGGGGGAGATGGAGAACTTGGTGGTAACCGATTTAGAAGTTTGGCATGGAGGCACGAAGAAGGGACAAGAAGGTGAAGGTGTTAGGCCTACGGCTCAGGGAGAGTTACTTACCTACAGCAGGAGAGAGAAGCAAACTGCAGGACCAGTACCGACAATGCCAGTGCCAAGTCCCTTGCCTGCGTTCGTCCCAACTCCTGAGGCACCGACACCAACCCCCCTTCAGGTGATACCCCCTCCTTCACAAGATATCATTCCTCCTACTACTACTTCTCCCACACCACTATCTGTACGGAGGACCACTCGCAGCAATGCAGAAAATCCTCCAAACAGATATGATTGGGATATTGCTCAGTTTGTTTCTTATGACCATATCCCTTCTTCTCATGGAGCATTTATAGCATCTTTGGATAGTATTACTGTACCTAACAATTGGCAGGTTGCCAAGAACGATCCAAAGTGGAAAGCGACAATGCACGAGGAGTTGGGAGCTCTGGAGAAGAACCACACTTGGGAGCTTGTGAGACTGCCAGAGGGGAAGAGAGCAGTTGGATGCAAGTGGGTCTTTACCGTGAAGCAGAACCCAGATGGACAGGTTAATCGCTACAAAGCTCGACTAGTAGCCAAAGGATACAGTCAGACGTACGGCATCGACTATGACGAGACCTTTGCACCAGTTGCAAAGATGAGCACTGTCAAGACTCTGATTTCTCTGGCAGCGAATGGTGGATGGAAGCTACACCAACTGGATGTGAAGAATGCGTTTCTTCACGGAGATCTAGTGGAGGAGGTGTACATGGAGATACCACCAGGATTTGGCACCAATCAGACAGTAGGCAAGGTCTGCAGGTTGAAGAAGTCCCTCTATGGACTGAAGCAGTCTCCTCGAGCTTGGTTTGACAGATTCAGAAGGGCGATGATAGGGATGGGATATCAGCTGATCAATGCTGATCATACTGTGTTCTTCCGTCGGAGTGGAGGCCACATCACCATGCTTGCGGTGTATGTGGATGATATGATTATCACAGGAGATGATGAGCAGGAGATCGCCCAACTCAAAGGAAAGCTTGGCAAGGAATTCGAGGTGAAGGATCTCGGCCTTCTATTGGTACTTCCTTGGGATTGAGATTGCTCGAGAAGCAGAGGGGATTGTTCTCTCTCAAAGGAAGTATGCACTGGACCTTCTCACAGAAACTGGGATGCTGGGGTGCAAACCTGCAGCGACACCAATAGATCAGAGGTTCAAGATTGATGCTGAGGCTGGAGAACCAGTTGATCGGGACAGATACCAGAGACTGGTTGGCAAGTTGATCTATTTGAGCCACACACGTCCTGATATCTGCTTTGCAGTAAGTGTGGTGAGCCGCTACATGCATGACCCACGGAAGGGTCATATGGATGCAGTGTACCAGATTCTGAGGTACTTGAAAGGTGCTCCCGGGAAGGGACTAATATTCAGGAAGAACAATCACGTGAGCATCGAGGGCTACTGTGATTCTGACTGGGCTAGTTGTGCTGATGACAGGAGGTCTACCTCGGGATATTGCATATTTGTAGGAGGTAACTTGGTCTCCTGGAGGAGTAAGAAGCAGTCTGTGGTGGCCAGATCGACAGCTGAAGCAGAGTACAGAGCTATGGCCTTGGGAGTTGCAGAGCTGCTATGGTTGAAGAATATGCTGGTGGAGCTGAAGCTGGATCAAGGAGCCAAGATGAAGCTGTGGTGTGACAATCAGTCAGCTATTAGTATCGCCAATAATCCAGTACAGCATGACAGGACCAAACACATCGAGATTGATAGATTCTTCATCAAAGAGAAGTTGGATAGAGGATTACTGGAGCTTGGCCATGTTCCAACCAGGGATCAAGTAGCAGATGGACTAACCAAGGGACTCGCCTCAGTGAGCATGATTAGAGGATGTGACAAGATGGGCTTAGTGAATATCTTTCACCCATCTTGAGGGGGAGTGTTGATATGGTATGTTGGGTGTCATATTTAAGTATAGTATAAGCACATGGGAATATCCTGAGGACATATTTGGGATGCCAGAATATGTCACAGGATATTCTATTATGAGATTATTGTCATAATGATTGAAATTATTGTATTAATGACTGTAAGGCTATATAATGCCAATGAGACAATCAATAAAATAATCAACTAATTTCAACAGTATATAACCCTAACATTTATGATGTAAAAAGCTGTAATTGTTATTTTATTTTTTTATTTTTGGTTGTGTTGTAAAAAAGAAATTTCGGCAGCTATACCCCCTAACCCTGGTCACGGGGCTGTACCCTCCCGACCTCCCCGGATATTGCCGTATAACTTTGCATTCCCTCTTTTCCACACATGGGCTGCAACTTACTAGGTTCGGTCGAGCATCCACGTGGGCCGATATCTACTACTACTCGGTCGAGCGTTCTCGTGCACTGAGATCTACTGCTACTCAGTCGAATGTACTCGTGTGTCGACATCTAGTACTCTTTTGTATGGGTCGTGTGTCGACCTTCACTACATGACTTTTCGATATTGCTATCAATTTTGTTTAGATGTTTAGGTTTTTATTTTATTTTTTTTCTAGTTATTGTAACAAGCTTACATGTTCCAACTTGAGGGAGAGTGTTAGAGATACTTTGTATTTGAGCGTGAGTAGTCAAAGTTTAGTCCCACATTGCTTAGAAATGAAAGTGGGAGACCCAACCTCTCCTATATACATGTGTATGCGTGTGTACTGAATGCAGTCAGTAGAAAATATCATATTACCAACAATAGTTCACTTCTTTATTGTGATATAAGAAAGTAGCATTTCTTTGTAGTGGATCCTTTATAGAACATTCTAAAACCTGATAATGTCCCCAACATGCTTAAATATAGATATTTTTATGATTTAATGGTGGTGTTTCTAAAATATGTTAAAAAGCGGCATCTAGGCGTTATGCGGCAACCCACCGACAAATTTTTCAGTATATTGTGTGTTCTAGGTTGTAGGCGGCATTATGAAGGAAAAACAATATTATGTGGCCAAAGAAGAAAAGTACTACCTTGATTTTGGTCTAGCTATATTTTTTTTGTCAATCTTTTGTTAAAACTATTTTTTTGCCTGACCCCTTTTATTTTCTTGGTTAGGTTTTGGCTGGCCAATTTTTTTTTATGTCTACCTTTTATTTTTATATTATATTATTTTTGGTGAGTTATAAATTATAAGTCTATTTGTTCAATACTTATTTTAGTCTTTGAAGAAAATACTTATTTTAGTCTTTGACTCTTTGGTTCATTTGAGTGTTTGCTAAGGTTTTTTATAATGTAATCATTGTTTTATTTATACATATATATATAGTTTTGTATTAATTTCAATGAATTAGAAAATCCAAAGTTTTTTTAATGACAAGGTTTTTTTTCCCAGCATAAATCCGCCTAGACGAACGCTTAGCCACCTGGCGCTAGGTTCCCCCTTCCCCGCATAACCGTCCATTTAGTGCTTTTTTATCACATTGTTTAATGTACAAATATGTATGTAAATCAAAGTTCAATGCACCTTTGTCTAGATCACTTCTAGACGCTTGTTATGAGTATCAGAATCGATCATTTTGGATCAAAGTTTTGGAGCTCTTTGCTTTACGAAGCCAAAAACAAAGAAAGTCATTAAACTAATTAGAAAAATATTTGATATATTTAGACACGATTTTACATATTATTTGTTGTTTCTCTTCAACTTTGAATGGTAATTCGAATTATATTCAACATTGATAAATCATTTACTGATAATACGTAATATTGTTTATTACTTGATTTTAGACAGAAATATTCCTATAATAGATATTTATGAATGAAATAATATTAGCACCTATGAGTGTTATATAGGAATGGCTACATTTTGTCGATAACGAATCTCACTGGCACACTCTTATCGAGACACTCTAGCATACAGAATCATTGTGTTGACACTTTCTTTTTTCTTCTTTCATCTTCTTTTAATTTTTTTCCTTAACTTAATTGACTAGGAAAGAGCCCCAATGTTGGTAATGGCCAGTACTGATTGATATCGGTATGGGTAAATATAGAACCGGTTCGTCCAAAACCGATGCAATTTGGCTGATACATATTTGTATCGGCCGATATTGTGAAATATGAAAATTTTCTTTTCATGTGTGTATGTGACCGTATGCATGACGTACTCGTATCCATTTTTTTCCTTCTAAAATTCTGTATTCCAGATCCGTATTTGAATGTGTCCATGTCTATGCAACCTAGATTGATATATATGCTCTAGTTTGCAAGGGAATGTAGAAGAGTCTATGTGTTTCTTTTCCTTTTGTATCTTGTCTTATTAGTCTCATTTAGTCCCACATTGGATAGCCACCAAGTGGGGTCTTATCCTCTAGATAAATATGCACTCACTCAATCTAATGGAATCAATTCAATTTCTTGATTCATTCTATATCTCAAAAGATCACATGCCATAGAGGATGCACATGTGATCAATCCCAATGAAGTAATCAAGTAGAGCCCTTGCTTCTCTTGTAAAACAAACAGATAAGAAAAGCTCTACAAAAGACCATGGGAAATCTACCATTTGCTTAAATTTGTAACCTTCATTTAGGGCCAGTAATTATCTATAGCTAAGTTACTAAACTTTTTTAGTTTCCATGTGAAGATAATCAACCTTCAGAAACTATTCATCATTTAGTGGTACAAAGATACTAATGAGTTTTCTCCCTTATCCCTTATGATACATGGCATCTCAAATTAGAGAATAATGGGTCATTAAGATTACCACCAGGGGAGGTCCGTTTGATATCCAAAAACTGCTTAGCAACAGTCGGACAAGTAGGTAATGTTGGGGCGAACCAATGAGTTTCTCTCTATCAAACTGGGGTTCAAGATTTCTTAACAGAAAAGAATAATAGCATTCTCCAACAGTTATATACATCCCATCTCTTATTCTTATTTTCTTATCCATCTCACAATATGTTTGCATATTTATATGGTTGCATTATAGGTAACTTATAGCCAGGTACATCTATGATTTCAAGCTCTGTTTGTCTTAAGACTGTAAGTCCAACATTTTTGTATTCACAAGGTGGAAAAACCAGTTCTATTACAGTAGTAATCAGCAAGAAGATTGGAAAATGGAAGGTATTAATATTGATGGGCCAATGAAGTTATTATTCAAGGATCACTAATGCTATTTCCAGTACCCAAATTTTCTTTTATTGAACAATCTGATGACTAGATTTCTTCTTAATCTAGACAGCCATTGATCTCTGAATCTTCAACCTTCAAGTATCAGTCTCTCTTTAAGCGGCTGCACAAGCTTGGCAATTGCTCTACATATGCTGCCTTAAGAGGAAGAGTTTAGTGAACTGAAGTTGTCTTCCCTCACTTTCTTAAATAACCATTGGTTGAGGAATACAGGGGATAGTAATGTTAAGAAAGGTCATATATATATATATATATATATATATATATATATATATATATATATATATATATATATATATAGAGAGAGAGAGAGAGAGAGAGAGAGAGACTTTTAATCAATGAAACTTGGGTGATTCTCGCTGAGTCACGGATTGTCTATGCTGGATTATGACTCTTTATTCACATTGAGGGGCCTGGCCTGACCTGGCCCTGAGAAATAGAGAAATCACCATTTTGCTTGTGATAAATGACGATTTTCCATAAACATTATACTGCTTGTGTTTGAGATAGAAAAACAAGCAAACTCTCTGCTTAAGAATTCATTCTTTCTTTTCCCCAATTTGGGTTTAGTTTTTGTATGTCAGAGTCCCCTTGTAGCAGGATAGGTTATTTGGAGTGTACAATAGGAGGGGACAACCACATATTATGACATCTTTTATATCGAAGTATGTAGACTTTTCGTCATTTTTTGAGAACTGTACCTTTTCATCTGAATTTATCATGTCGATCGTCTCATCTCTCGATTTACACCAGCAGTTGCTTTTGTATCAGTTAGTTTATCCACATGTTATGTTGCACTTTGTTACTCCTCAATGTCCTCATGCATAGTTTCTTTATTGCAGTTATCTGATTCTATAGCCCTGACGAAGCGTGGAGATTGTACCTTCACTGAAAAGGCAAAGGTTGCACAATCGGCTGGTGCAGCTGGTTTACTGGTAATAAATGATGATGAAGGTATTGTTTGTCTTCATATATTATGGTACTGATATAATTGTTTTGTTTTTCTTGACTTTTGTGCCCTGATATTTCCTTAACATTTGTGCTGCAGAACTTTACAAGATGGTGTGCAATGATAACGATACTAACATTGATATTAAAATTCCTGTTGTGATGTTGCCAAAGTCAGCAGGTGATACTGTCATGCAATCCGTAAAGACTGGGGGACAGGGTGAGTAGTGATATCCTAAGCTACATACATTTACTTTATTGTTACATCATGTGCATTGCTTAACATTAGTGTGCACAACTATGATTTGTGTCTGTTTGTTATTTCTAGGCTATAATCTGGTATATATATGTACTGGTTTTAACGTAAACACTAAACAACTATGTTGCATGGACATGAATATGACACAATACAGACTCGGCGACAGATATGACATTTCCTTTTTGGTATGTCATAGTGTTTTTAGGAGTGCTTTTTTGTGTCCAGTGCTTCATAAGTTAGCAGTTGTTGTTTATTAAATTTACAAGTCATTTTGCAGTGATTGAAAGCTATTTTCTTAATTATTTCATTATTTTCTACTCTATTAGATTAAAGTAGTTCTGAAATTATCAGATTTCTTCTCGCCCTCTTTTATACTTGGATGGATGTTTTTGGCTCTTCTTCATTCTCACAAAAAATTACATAGGTTGCAAATGTGCTTGTGGTGGGGGAAGAATATTGAGACCGATCGTACATTGTCTTGTTAAATAATCTTAGTAATATTATTATCTACATTAGGCCTCTGATGTCAATCATATGTGAGCTGTTTAATTTTGTCTTTATTCATGTAAGTCTCCTATATAGTTTAGCCTGACCCCTAATTAAGGTTAAATTTTCCCACAGTCATTGTATCAAAGCCATGTCCATCAATACGTCGTCACCAAGCTACGCCACAGAAACATACTTGATACAATGCGGACCCTTCTTCTCTCTGCTTATGTTCCCGTTGAGTTTTAGAGGCTATTCTCACACTGTGTTTCTCATCAACCAGACTCCCTCTTCTATTGTCGATGATCTCTCTCCTTATCAGAAGCTCTACAACTTTGCTCCTAATTATTCTACTTTTCTGGTGTTTGGTTGCACTTTTTTTTTTCTTTTTCTGAGAGCCTCCAACTGAACTAAAAAAAAACTATCCTTACGAGCTGCTACTTGTCTTTTGGGCTACAGTTCTCAACATAAGGGCTATTGATGTTATGACCCGATTGCCAAACATCTTTATAGTTCATGTTAAGTTACATTCCTCGAGAATATCCCATTCTATGTCCTGTCTTTTCCTCCGATTCCTTTACAATCATACACCCAATGCTCTTGTCTTCCTGGAGACTATTGTACCTCCATCCTACGATATGATCCCTGTTCCACCTTGTCATTCTGTCTCATCATCGACGGGGACTACTTTTACTGTTGAACGTTCTCCACTTGTTACTATGGTTCACCAATATGATATTATTGACGTTCCTCCTGCTTCTGAGGACCTTTTATCCGTGCCTCGCTCCACTCACGAGCATCATCCTTTAGGGCGGCTAAACTTGTTTACATTCATGAGCCCTACTATTCAGACTTTTCTTGCATCTATATCTAGTCATTAGGAGGCTTAGTCATATCAAGAGGCTGGCTTTGTTCCTGAGCTTCAGGTTCTCTAGCAGACTCACACTTGGGGTCTTACATCCTTTCCATTGAAGGAATCTCTTATTAGCTGTAAATAGTCTTACAAGATAAAAAGACTTGCTAATGGCACCATTGATCGATATAAGGCTCGTCCTGTTGTTCCTCCCAACAATATGACACTGATTGCGGTAAGACTTTGCTCTTGTTACCAAGATAACCATTGTCCGCAGTTTTCTAGTTGTTGTCTTTATTTGCTCGTGGCCCATTCATTAGATGGATGCTAAGAATCCACTCTGTCATGGTGATTTACCTGAGGTTGTTTATATGGCTCCTCCTCCTGGATTGTTGCATGTGTCAAGACAGATATGTCATCTTCAGAAGGCCATTTTATGACCCAAGAAGGCTCCTAGGGCTTTCCTGATTTAATATTGCTATTCATGGTATTGGATTGATGAGTCTGAATGATCTGATTATGTTCACTCATCCCTCCAAGATTTTACTCTTACTCAATAATGATGATATGGGTACCAATGGTCGTGATCCCGATCAAATCATGCAAGTCAAACAACATTTGTGCCGATAGTTCCATATGAAGGATCTTGGTTTTTGCGCTATTTCCTTGGTCTTGAGGTTGATCGTTCCTCTCGTGGTTATCTTTTTTTCTCAGCAGAAGTTTATTGGTGAGATTCTTGATTGTGCCAGGTTGACAGACATTCATTCACCAGGTTGACATTCTTTCATTCATCGTCTACTCTTGAGTTGAAGGTCGAGCTATGACCTGATGCTAGCGAGAGCCGTCTTGATTCCTCTCGGTATAAACAATTGCTTTGAAGTTTGTTTTATCTTACTATCAATTGCCTAAACATCTCTCATGCAATCTATCTTGTTTAGCCAATTTGACTCAGGTCCATGCTATTTATGGAATACTATCATATGATCTTTATTCTTTCTTTCTTTTTCATCATTTCGACCTTGTACTTATATCTATGTTAACTAGGTTGATGATGTATCCGATCGGCAATCCACCACTGACTTCTGTATTTTCCTCGTTGACTCTTTGATATCCTGGAAATCAAAGAAACATGATATAGTCTCTCAGTCTTGCTTTTTCATCATTACGTCTTCGTAATTATATCTATGTTAACTAGGCTGAGGATGTCTCCGAACAACAATCCACCATTGACTTCTGTATTTTCCTTGGTGACTCTTGGATTTCCTGGATTAAAGAAGCAGGATATAATCTCAATCCAGCGTCAAGACTGAGTATCGTGCCATTGCTTCAACTGCTGCCACCAGCACCATGCTTCATCGTCTTCTTGCTAACATAGACGTTCGCCTTTCTGATGCTACTATACAATGTGACAACACTAACGCAATTGAGTTCGTCAACAATATGTGTTTCATGAGTGAGGAAACATATTGAAATCGGCTATCATTTTTTGCACCACCACTTTCTACGATCTCTTTTTTTGTTGCAACTCAGATGCAGACTGTGAATTTCCTTACTAGGACTCACAATGTGCAACAACACTCCTTTCTTCTACAAACTCGGGCTGTTTGACCCATCGTGAGTTTGAGGGGGTGTTAAATAGTCTTGGTATTATTATTGTTCTCTTTAGGAGACTCTTTTTTTGGGTACATATTTTGTGTTATATTTGTTAGTATTGAGCAAATCTCGTAGCAGGGAGACATACTCTCCTATATATTGTACTCTAGTTTCCCTAATTGATTAAATCCATTATTTATTGAGTAGGGTTGTCAATGGTAACCAATAACCCGATCCAAAGTTTACCAAAAAATTCGGGTTTGGTTCTAAAAAATAAAACTCGAACACCTTCTAGTTCGGATAGAGAATATAGAACTAAGGTGACAGCCCCAGCTACTACTCGGTGCTCTATTGCTGGTTCTTCAGTTACGATTCCTCCCGAGGGGTGTGATTGTTTTACCAGCATTCACTCATCTTATGCTACTATTATGTTTTCTACATCAGCCTTCAGTGTACTTCACACAGTTAATTGTCGACTGCGGCTGTTAGATTCAGGTGCTTCTTGAAATGTTATTGGTGATCAATCTTATTCCTCCCAGTTGCGATTTTCAATAATCTGCAATCTGTTTATATTGCCGATGGACAATCATCCCTGCTAACCGAACGGGGTCGTTCAGGTTTATCGACATTGGACCGCGTCCTTTATGCACCTTAGTTTTCTGTTAATCAGTCTTTAAAGTGCTCTGTCACTTTCTTTCCTTCATATGTGTGTTTGAGGATCTTCGGACAAGAGCAAAGATTGTCAAAGGCTCTCTCTAGGGTGACTTGTACTATTTGGATGGACCACTAACCACTTACACCTGTTCATGCCCTTGCTGCGTTCTCTACTACATTGATGTCTTCTCTTTAGTGGCATCAATATCTTGGCCGTCCCTTTTGCAGAAGCTTAAACAAGTTATACCATAAGAGCCATTTGTATCTGGATTTCAGTGTGAGGCATGTGAGTTGGGAAAACACAAAGTTCATCTTTTCCTGTTAGAGTTGACAAAATAAGTCGTACCCCTTTGACTTGGTCAATTATGATATTTGGGATCCTTGTTGCATTTCATCTACTTTTGGTGTTTGATACTTTATTACTTTTATTGAGAATCATTCTTGGCTTACATGGATCTATATACTGAAGACTAGGTCTCAAGCCTTTGACATGTTAAACTATTTCACCAGGAAGTAAGACAGTTTGGGTGGGAAATTAAAACCTTTCACACATTTAATGCTTTGGAGTACTTGCATCATGACCTGTCAGCTTACTGCGCTTCGGATGGCATAATCCACCAAACTACTTGTGCTCACACTTCTCGGCAAAGTTGAATGGATAAAAGGAATAAATATCACCTACTTGACATCACTCGTACTCTGTAGCTCGTTTGCATGTTCCAAAATATTTGTGGAGTGATGTTGTTCTTATTGCAAAATATATGGTGAACCATATGCCCTCTTTAGTTCTTAATGGGTAGATTCCATTTTCTTGTCTTTATCGAGATCAGGTTATCTTTCATTTGACTCCTCGGGTGTTCGGTTGTGTTGCCTTTGTTCACGACCTCAGTCATGATCGTGATAATCTCTTCTCAGTCTCCCAAGTGTGTTTTCCTTTGATAATCCAGTAAACAAAAAGGGAATAATTTCTACAATCCTACTACATGATGTTTATATGTATCGACTGAGGTTACCTTTTTCTAGGATACTCCATATTTTACCGAGTCCTCTGCTACTTCAATCCTACACTTGCGGAGATTCCTTTACTTACTCCTTCACTACCTTCGTCGACTTCCTATTACTACGATTCTTCCTACTAGTGATGCTACACCGTTATCAATTGACTCGCTATCTTCTCGCCAGAGGGATCTCACTACATCATCGTTCCCTCCAATTCCTCCTATGATTTATGCCACTACAATAGTACAATCGTCATCTTCTTCACCTCCAGTTACTTTGGGTTTTGCGGATGTTCCTTTGGATTTTATTGTGGATCCTATACTAGCTTCACCTTTTGATATTGATCTTCCGATTTCTCTCGTAAAGGTAAACGTTCATGTAAACCTATAAGTACTTATCTTATAGATGATTATGTTTCCTTTCCTCGACTTGGTACCATCTTCTGCCAATTTGATTTACCTTGTTCTTTTGTTTCTATTCCTCGGACTTATAGATGGGCACTAGAGGATCCTTCTTGGAGAAAGGCTATAGATGTGGAGAGGCATGCTCTGTGGTCTATGGTATATTTGTACTTGGGATTTTGTTCCCTTACCTCCGGGCCACTCACATATGAGTTGTCGGTGTGTCTTTACTGTCAAGCATAATCTTGATGGATTTTTTGAGTGATTGAAGGTCCATCTCGTTGCTCGTGGATTTACTTGACAATATGGAATTGATTATGAAGATACTTTTTCGTCGGTGGCAAAGCTAAGTACTTTTGGGGTCTTACCATCTCATGTCGTGCCACTACACCTACTTGACATTAATAATGCCTTCTCTACACGATCTGACTGAGACTATCTATATGCAACATCGTCCTGGTTATGAGACTCCAGAGGAGTCTCTCATGTGTCATTTATGGAAGTCTCCTTATGGTCTCAAGCGGTCTCCTCAAGATTGATTTTCTTCAGAGTGTCTCTGGCTCTTCTCTCTTTATTCACCGTCGGACTCAGGGTATGGTGGATCATGGTTCTTCTAGTAAATGTGGAAGATATTATTATTACGGAGATGATCATGTTGGTATTTCCAAGGTTAAGGTCCAATTTCTTGGTCCCTTATGCTATTTCTTTGGTATTGAGGTTGCTTATAAGGGTGATTCTCTTCACTCTTGCTACTATTTACTGTGACTATACGACTCCTGCCACATTGCTGATAATCTAGTCTTTCATGAGCACACCAAACATATTGAGATCGATTATCACTTCATACGGGTTAAGGTCAAGTTTGAGATTGAGTTTCATCATTTTCTTGCTACTTCTCAGCTCGCTGACATTATCACAAAGACCTTGCCTCGACCACCCTTCGATCACTTCCTCTCGAAGGTGAGAACTCTTGACATCTTTGCTCCATCTTGCGGGGGAGTGTATGTAGGAGGCTCTTTGTACAAATTTTATGTTATTTTTGCTAGTATTGGAATAATCTCGTAGAAGGGGGACCTATCCTCTCCTATATATTATACTCTAGTTTCCCAAATGAATGAAGTCTATTATTGTTGAGCTAACTTCTCAACAATCTCTATTAGGCATCCATGATATCATTCATGATGTCATATGTTGGTTTTGTCTATTTTTGTCAATATTCTTGTAATTATCCTGTATCATTTGGCCTTAGAGCCCTAAATGAGGATTGGACATTCTCAAATTCTAATATGTGTGTCTATTCATCCTTGAACTCTAGTGGATCCCTTGAGTTGAGAATTAATGGACTTGCCAAAGACTAATGCATTGCATTTCATATTGCTATTGCAAATTCTTAATGATTGTACAAAGTTTCTTGAGATTATTATTCTATCATGGCCAAATAGGGAGAGGTGCAGAGTTTTATGAGATGCTTATATATTCCTCTACAACAACAACCAAAACATTTATCGTAATGGGGTGATTGTTTGATACTTTTCTTCCATTCAGCTCTGTTAAAGGCTATATCCTATGTAGCTATGTAGCATTAACAAATACCATATCTTTATTTCACTCTGGGTCCAAGTACATACCTACCCTTAGTTCTAGCATCTCCTTCATCTAGAATCCTATCACGCCTCCTAAATGGTTCATCTAGTGGTCTTAGTTGTATATGTCCAAACCACATCTGGTGACATCTTTTTATATAATTCTTAATTGCCACCACAACCAACTTTCCACATATGCACTTGTTTTAGTGTTATTTTTCAATATTTTTCTACTCATCCATCTTAGGATTCTTTTTTTAGCTACGTTCATTATATGCTCATATTTCTTACTTGTCCAATATTTAGATCCATAAAGCATGTATGGTTAGCCGTCTTCTCGAGTTTCTTGTAAAGTTCAAGGGTACTCTACTAGCACAAAACACTCAAGAAGTACTCTTCCACTTCAAACATTGTGCTTTATTTCCATAAACATTATCATTCTGAATGTCATCATCACGATAAAATAATGATCATAGATACCAAGGTTTGCACTATCGGTATCGACAGTTGCATTGGTTTCAGATCGGAGTTTCGAAGTACTTAGTTTCGGAAAGACAAAAGATAATAATATATTATTTTAAAAACTAGAACCAATGTTTGAGACATTTAGGCATAATCTTATGTATATTGTTTCTCTTAGTTTTGAAAAGAGTAATATTCAGTATTGTTGATTTCTTCACAGCGATAGATCTTTTTGTTTGTTTTACTTACTTGTAAACAAAGTACCTCTATGGTTTTGAATGGTAATATTATGATATATGAACCATGTGAATTTATAAATAGACAAAAAAATAGTTTACGGTCAACAAGGAAATTTTGGTCGTACTTTTTTCTTTTAATTTACTCATTATTGATTGATTATTCCATAGTTGTCCGCTACACCTAAACTCCTATTGGACTATGTTTCGGTCCGAGCATTTTCACTCATGGTACATTTCCAATCCTGATCACTACGGTACTCACTCCGAATAGCTAAATTTGGTGATCCGGATCGATCGTTGAAATCTTAATCTAAACTTTGTTTCACAATAAATTCTTTTAATGCCAAAGGAACTAGGAAAATTTTTGATATTTCTTGTATACACTATGTATGAACTTTAACTTTCTAGTTTGTAACTTTGTCGTGTCTTCAGTGTCTCATGATCCACCACTCTATTTTGCAAGTTGCTCAAGCAAAAAACAGAATGAGCTTATGAGGTTATATGATGCTTGTTATTTAACATGAAGGTTTTGAATCGTTTTCCCTTTTATTTTGTATCATTTTATTTTGGAATCTTGCATTTGATGTATGACTAAGAAAACTCAACCTTTTCATTTTATTGAGTGAAGATAAGATTTGAATTTTCTTATGTTTTATATATAATTTTCTTTTTGGATTGACACAATTATTGAGTCAAATATGAACAAGTAACTAGCATTGACCAAATTAGTATTTTAAAGCATACAAATACTAATTTTGTGAACCAACTCGCCGTACCCCTTTGTACTGAAAATAAATACAAGTATCATACTTGTTCTTGAAACCGTAGCATTAACCAGGACATACTATGTTCTATGTAACAATGATTTGTTCTTTTGTGAATAAAACCGGGAAACAAAGTCCTGATTTGATATCTACCGGTATCAGTGGGGGTTCGTACCAATAGGGATATGCCAAAACCGATACGAAAGAGATACATATCAATATCGGCCAATACTGCGAACATTGATAAATATAGAGAGCTATTATTCGTATATATGACCATCAGTATGGACTACCCTCATTTGTTTTTGAATTTTAGTTTAACCTACATTTCATATACTTTATCTTCATCCTACTTATTCTTATCTTTAGATTCTAAAAACTCTCTTATTGTGTTTCTATTTTACAAGTCTCCCATCAACTAACACAATGTCATCAACAAACAATATACCCCAGGGAACCTCATCATGGAGGTGCCTTTTACTGCCTTGTAGTTGATCCTTGATGTAAACCACTAGTAAAATAGGAAATGGAGCGACATCTTCTCCACTTGTTCTCGTATTAGCCTTAAAGTCTCAGCATAGCTACTAGGCACTTATTTCTTTTCAAAATCCATCACATAAACTCCTTAGGTACTCTAGTATAAGTTTTTTCTCCCATCAGAATGAGTCTGCTATGGGCATAAGAAAGTTTCATAAAAGATTTTGACAAAATTCTATGATCAGCTGTCGACCTAATGTAGTCTAGCTATGTTGGTGCCCATTCCTAGTGGTCAAGGGCGGAGCCAGTAATTTTTCGTAGAGGGGGCTGATAGCAAAGAAATGTCATTAAAAAAAATTCCGTAGAGGGGTTTGAGAGCAGTGAACATTTTATCCACTAATATTATGTAAAAAAATGTATTTCAATATTTAGAACATATGGGCCGCTGGGATTCGAGCTCTGGCCTTTGCAACAAAAGCATATCATTCTTACCACTAAACTACAACCATTTCATGTTACCTAGTAAACTACAACCACTAAACTATAAATATTTTCTTATGATCAGTTTTATGGAAATGATATAAAGCCTAACTCGTATGGTAGTGCGCCGTGCGATATAAGAGAAACACGGCGAAACTTACCATTCATCCTTTCCTGAACAAAGATAAAACCAAGCACGAATATTTATAGTGAAATCAAAGATCGCATAAGCAAGCACGAATGTTACGGGCGTGTTCTGACTGAGGCGCATGAACGGGCGTGTTCTGACTGAGGCGCATGATGTTACTCGAATACCCATGTAAATGTTATACTCAAATTACTCAGATATCTTATACTCAGATTGTATAGAGCTGCTATACTCATATTACACATGTTTCAGATTTCTTATTCAATGCAATGACTCGTACGCGGATTGCCGCAACCGAGCCAACTTAATCTATATGAAGGTCACTGGCATAGCCATTCAGGACTAGTCTCTCTCAGAATTGAGACTTCCTTTGAGATAGATGGGTATACCAAGTGTACGATGCCATACCTTGGGCCCTCTACTGATATTTGCGTCGCCCCAACCCGGCGGAGCATCCTATAGCCGTTTGGTCGCGCAAATACCCTATGATTCCTCCTAGGCCGGCACGATTCCGGTGCCTCGGTGATCGTCCGAGGAATCCACATACCTCGTGCACAAGTTGTCCGTGACCATTTATGATTCTTTTCTTTATCTTTATCTTTATCTTTTCTTTCTCTATGCAACGGCGATGGTTGTAGACGCAGTAGGCCATTACCCGCTACAAACCATTCCGAGCGATTCTTGGATTATCGATTGGGTTGGCGGCGCTCCATGCAGCGCGGGTAGCGAGCCCCGCTACACATCCCCGACATACCCTTCTATAATCTATCTTCTTTTCAATCTTGCTTATCACTTCTTTATCTTTTCAATCTTACATTATGCGGTTCCCGGTACGAAAAACCGCCCTGGCGAGCGTTTCCATGTTTCCATTACTTGGCTCGTAAACGACTATTTTTATAGTCTTCCTGCCTCAAGTGAGTGAACCATACTTAAGTGAAGTGCATCGATTCGTGGGATGACTTTTATAGCGAGCATTGAAACGAGACGAATGAATACTAATTAGCACCTAAAGTAGGCAAGCATTGCATCAGTATGAAACATAAGCATAATAAGAAACGTGCGGCATGCTCTACTAGAAACATCATTCGTTATACTAGCCCGGTCTAAGGGGCAGTGTGAGGAACCATCTATAATCCAAGTTTCATGTCAATGTTCTACACAAGCAATACAAGATGAGATTATTCTCTTAGCTAGGTGCATTGTATTCTTTATTAGCATGCAAGGGTGATTCACCTAGTGACTATCATATATCATCCATATTTTATGGTGTGCAGGCTAAGTAAAACAGGTTCATCGTAACCACCCACCTTAGCGATGATTCGCCTCAGCCGAGCAACACATCGAGCGCGTCTTTGAAAGTCTAAGTCTGAACTCCCGAAGGGCCAAGTCTGAATCATTTGCCTCAAGCGAGTCTTCTCGCAGAGCAAGGCGGATCGGGTCGTCGCACTTGTGCCGTTTGAATCGGCTATCCGCTTTGATGCGGAACGGGTCGTTACACCGGGTCAGCCCAGCTTATGCTCCGCCACTGCTAGTGGTAGCTATGAGCATGAGAGGATCACGACATAAAACCTAGGTAGCCAGTTGGCAGGTAGTCGTACCTACATTTAGGATATGCAGTTCAAGGTAGGAGGGCCCTCCAAGTTTCCCTTGACTATAAAGGGTCTAGACAGTGGTAAACTATGAGAGTCTAGACAAACTGGTAAGATGAAACAATATGCTATAGAGAATTGCACTCATGGTCTTCTCTCTAAGTGATGCAAATAATCTTCGAAGTAAATAGCTTCCTTGGTAGAAAAGAATTCTCAAACATCACCAAAGGTTCAGGACAAGGCTTTGTGATCATTTTTAAGGTGGAATTTTGTTTAATAGAGTTCTCTTAACTTAATTTTATGTTATCCCTGGCAAATTTATCTATAGCATAATGGCATGTGGTTATTATGGTTGCATAAGAGTCTTAGGCTTGAGACACACTCGTACCTAATAGCTACAACTTAATTTTTTTTTTCCATAAGGGAAGTTATTTGAATTTTTTTATTTTTGTCTCAATATCATAACTAATGCCCATATTTGACCTGTAATCAAGATCTTTTATTTCTCATTTACATCAAACATGTTTTTTCTTGGGAAATCAGGCCTTAATCTCCCCCCCCCCCCCCCCGATAGCATAATTGCAGTATTGGCCGATACCAATCCGATTTGTCCGATACCAATACAATTTGACGACCGATACCGACTTTAGGGGTTTCTTTTTCGTTCAATTCGGCCAAATTTTTTTTTTGAATTAAAATACCAATCAACAAGGGTGTAAAAGTATAGTAAAGTTGTAAAAGCATATAAAAGAAGAAAATTTATCTATCGCAGGTAAACTAATTAGCAGGGTGACTACTATTTCATTCAATTTCAAAACTACTAAGAAATAATACATGAATACTTAAAATTATGCATAAATGTATAAAACAATTTTTCTAAAATTTTAATAATTTATTAATAATTATTTGCTTTCCGATACAAAAAAATTCAATACTCCGATCCGAAACCACCGATACTGCCGATCCTGATACTCATAGGAAGGGTCCAACACCGATTTCTATACCGATACTGCGAACCTAAAACTCATTGTTTTCGTGGCCAGTGTTAAAGTCCTCCCCACCTAGTCTGTACCTCCAATCAGAATCTGTGCTAATTACTAAATCATTTTGAGAGAAAATAGAATATACCTTCAATGAATAGTATTTATCGTATGATCTGATCGATATGTTAGTGTTGTTCCCTTTATTTCTAAATTTCAGGAAAACTTGGTGATGTTCTGTTGCTATGTAGGAAACACGATGACAGAATTGTAAGATACACGACAACAACTTCATCAAGACTCTTTTGTAGTCTGAGGGAACTTGGACTGCTCACATGAGTTTAAACTGAACACCAAAACATAGGTCTACTTACCCGCCAACTGATCATCTAGGTTTTATGCTGTGGTATTCTCGTGTTCATAGCTACCTTGCCTAGGAATTTGGCACAAATGTTGAGGGTTGACATGCAGTCGACAATCTATCATAAAATCTGTCATTTCTTTAATGGATTTTACTTGTGCTCCATAGCCAACCCCATTATGATGGGAGAAGGAAAAGGCTTGGATAATGATGGCGACGACAGAACAAAAATAATACAAACAAAAACAATGCCTTCATCCCCATACTGCAACTTTTCCGGTAGTAGCATTAAGTAAGCACCTATTGTTTTTCAATGAAAAATATTTATGTGCTCATTCTTGCTTCTGCTGTATGTATTCAGTCTGAAACACTAGTCTCATATTTCAAGCTACAGATATGTACAGTGCAAACATTTGTAGTCTATTTGGATTTCAATAGCTGCAGATTGAGATTTTTTTTTTTTAAGTTTGTGTGTTATTTATGGAAGTACTATACGGGGATTCATGCATAGCTTTGGTACATGACAGTTTCTTCTCTCTCTTCAAGACAATGCCGTAGGGAGAGGAAGACCAAAGCAGTAGCATCTATAATCATAGAATAATGCATATCTGTATGTTTAATCATAAATATATCTATATATTTTTGGTGTGTATCCATTGTTTCTTGTTGATGTTGGCTATATCCTTCCAGTGGTTGTTCAACTATATTCTCCAGATCGACCAGTAGTGGACATCTCAGCATTCGGACTCTGGTTGATGTCTGTTGGAACCATTATCTGCTCTTCACTCTGGTCTGACTATATTGCTTGTGAAAAGGTTGGTAAAAATTCGAATAAAATCATTCTTTTCATTTTGGTATAGTAATAAAATCATCCATTGTTTTTTCACATGACTATTGACTTGTTATAAGTAATAATATATCCATCTTAATATATAGTTGGAGTTACTCTATTAGAAACTGGAGTTGTGAGTTAAGATCTGTATGATGTAAAAAGACAGCATTTCGTAGACTAATGTTCACCGTTGCGGTTTCCTACTTGTTCCACATCTCTATCATTCTTACGAGGCATGTTGCTTACACATTTTTTAGTAGCCTATAGGTTTCTCCGGGCTTGTATGTCTTACATCCATCCTATTTTGAAGTGTTAGAATATTGATATTCAACCCTCAACCCTCACTAGTGAACTTTCTATCTTGATTCAATCTAGGAATATATGACCAGAATCAAGATAATAAAATATCCGCAACGAAGATATTGCAGTAGCTTTCTCATCCCACTCTCCTCTACTAATGCAACAGTCTTTCTCGAATGAACAGCCCAGTACAAGTCTTGAAATATCTGGACATTCGACCTGATAGTAAACTTGAAAAAGACAATGAAACTTAATTTCATCTTTCAGTCCATCCAAGGTCATCATGGATTCATCTCCAGGTTTATCTGAGGCTCCCGGCCGAGAATAGTAAACAGAGAAGCTACAACAGATTTTGCTTTGTTAGAATCTGGTTGCAGGGTGCTTGACTGAGAAATTCCAATGGCAGCCATGGCAAGGGCAGTGAATACTTGAATAACTTTACAAACATTAACTTGCTGTCCTGAACTAGATGAGCTCCAGCATAACATAAGCACAAAACAATAGTAAGGAGGATAACCCGAAACTACTACAGCTGATTAGACCTTGCCTAATCCCTTTGCTCATTTTATCTTCCCATTTCTTCTTGGACAATTCCTTCTCCTTCTCTTCAGCTGAAAAGAAGCAAAACCTTGCCAAATTCCTTTGCTCATTTTCTTTTTTAATTTGCAAAACTCGTGGTTTCCTCGCATATTTCTTTCTTAATATATTAACAATAAAGAATGATCATTCCAGTACACATTTTAGATAAAAACAGAACCTATATCTCAAAAGATCCACGTAATGAAAATTCCATCGGAGGGGTCATGTGGAGGAGTGGGCTAGTAAATCCATGCAACTGTCTATATTTCACTAGGGCCAAAATCCCCCAAAAAATTATGGGAAGGCAAATATGTCAAATTCAAAAGGCTATCAAGTCTTTCTGCATCCAAAACAGAGTAAGCAAACAGTTCAAGGGTCAGATTCTTAATGCAGCCTCTTTCTGCATCCAACCGCACCACAGTAGCAGGCCCTCTTCAGGCCCAACTACACTATCTAGAGCGTAACCATAATCGTATGAAAGCTCCTGAATGGTGGGATCGTATCATATGCATATAGCGCCACTCTGGCCATCTTGATGTCATGGTGGGAACTCAAAACTGTTGATATGGTATGTTGGGTGTCATATTTAAGTATAGTATAAGCACATGGGAATATCCTGAGGACATATTTGGGATGCCAGAATATGTCACAGGATATTCCATTATGAGATTATTGTCATAATGATTGAGATCATTGTATTAATGACTGTAAGGCTATATAATGCCAATGAGACAATCAATAAAATCATCAACTAATTTCAACATGGTATCAGAGCCAAGTTTCCACAAACCCTAGCCGTCACCAAGCTTCCACAAACCCATAGGAGGATTTCCTAGATCTCCTCCACCGAACTCTTCCACGCCCCCCTTCCCTTCTTCCCTTCTCCGCCCTTCGCAGGCCGCCCTTCGCTGTTGCTGCCCTGTCCCGCTACTGCTGCGGCTACTACTGCTGCTGCGACTGCTGCTGCTGCTGCGACGGCGGCTGTGACATGCGTGCTGCCGCCTCCTCCGCACCAGCACGAGACAGCGCCTAATAGGGATGCCTAAATCTGAAAAAAGGGGGGACATGTTCGGATCTAGGAGCGGACGACGAGGACGAGCGTGAGTCGTGGAGCGGACGTGACGTGATTGGATAGACGACGCATCGATGGAGGAGATCATCAAGAAGTTAGATTCTGCAGAGGTGGCGACGTTAATAAAGTTGTTGACGATGTCGGCTGGTGAGAACACGACACGAACGTCGCCGGAGTTGAAGCTTCCCTCCATCGATCTGAAATTAGATGGACCAGCCACCTATCTGAGTTGGTCACGGAGGGTGAGAAGAACCCTCGCAGGAAAAAATATGGAGGGGTTCCTGACGGGCGAGACGACAGAGCCGGACGAGGGCTCAACAGGACGCGATGAGTGGAAGTCCACTCATATGGTGATCTACATCTGGCTTCTCAACTCCTTAGTCCAATCTATTGCCGCCACAGTAGACGGTATTGAGATGGTGAAAGATGTGTGGGAGAAGTTGAGAAGGACCTATGATGGTGTGGGGAACAACTTACGGGTCTTCCAGATAAAGGGGGAGATTGATGACACCGTACAGGGAGAGAAGATTGAGGACCGTTCGGCGGACGAGGATATAATGGAGGACGTGGTCGTGGTCGAGGGGATAGACGAGGCGGCCGAGGAGGTTATCGGACAAACCTCCTGATATCAGAAGGGAACGGAGAAGCTGATGGCACCTTTACTGTGGAGGACCAGGCACTGGGAGACATGAGGAGTATAACAGAGGAGGCGTCCACCTCATTCTTTGTTAGGGGCAACGCTACCATGTATGCCCATCCATCAGAAGGTACTGACGAATCACTTGCCCTTGCGTCTATCTCTTCCCTTAAATCATCAGACTGGATTATCGACTCGGGAGCATCTCGGCATGTGACGGGGAATGCTAGTGAGTTTTCTTCCTACACTCACCTAGCATCAGCAGACAGCATTCAGACACGTCCTGATATCTGCTTTGTAGTAAGATTGATGCTGAGGCTGGAGAACCAGTTGATCGGGACAGATACCAGAGACTGGTTGGCAAGTTGATCTATTTGAGCCACACACGTCCTGATATCTGCTTTGTAGTAAGTGTGGTGAGCCGCTACATGCATGACCCACGGAAGGGTTATATGGATGCAGTGTACCAGATTCTGAGGTACTTGAAAGGTGCTCCCAGGAAGGGACTAATATTCAGGAAGAACAATCACGTGAGCATCGAGGGCTACTGTGATTCTGACTGGGTTAGTTGTGCTGATGACAGGAGGTCTACCTCGGGATATTGCATATTTGTAGGAGATAACTTGGTCTCCTGGAGGAGTAAGAAGCAGTCTGTGGTGGCCAGATCGACAGCTGAAGCAGAGTACAGAGCTATGGCCTTGGGAGTTGCAGAGCTGCTATGGTTGAAGAATATGCTGGTGGAGCTGAAGCTGGATCAAGGAGCCAAGATGAAGCTGTGGTGTGACAATCAGTCAGCTATTAGTATTGCCAACAATCCAGTACAGCATGACAGGACCAAACACATCGAGATTGATAGATTCTTCATCAAAGAGAAGTTGGATAGTGGATTACTGGAGGTTGGCCATGTTCCAACCAGGGATCAAGTAGCAGATGGACTAACCAAGGGACTCGCCTCAGTGAGCATGATTAGAGGATGTGACAAGATAGGCTTAGTGAATATCTTTCACCCATCTTGAGGGGGAGTGTTGATATGGTATGTTGGGTGTCATATTTAAGTATAGTATAAGCACATGGGAATATTCTGAGGACATATTTGGGATGTCAGAATATGTCACAGGATATTCCATTATGAGATTATTGTCATAATGATTGAGATCATTGTATTAATGACTGTAAGGCTATATAATGCCAATGAGACAATCAATAAAATCATCAACTAATTTCAACAAAAACACACTGGATGAATAGATTAGGCTGACAGCTGTGATTTATGAATCATGCAGCATTTCCAACTGGGTGTGTATCGATACAATATTCTTCCTCCTCTGACTTCTTATTGTCAAAGGTAGCAAGAATTGCCTTGTCGCCATAGTTTAAAGTATCGGCCGATACCGATCCGATGCGACCGATACCGATACAGTTTGGCATGTCACGATCCGATACCGACCGATACCCGATACTGACCGATACCAACATTAGAGGTCTTTTTTTCAGTCAATTCGGCAAAAAAAATTGAATTAAAAAGACCAATTAGAAAGGATGTAAAAGCATAGTAAGGTTGTAAAAACATATAAATGATGAAAACTTATCTATCGCATATAAATCAATCGACAAGGATGACTTCTATTTCATTCAATATCAAAAATACTAAGAAACAATACTGAAAATACTTTAAATTATGCATAAATGTATAAAATATATTTTCTAACATGTTAATAATTTACTAATAGTTGTTTGCTTTCCGATACCAAAAAATCCGATACTCCGATCCGAAACCGCCGATACTACCGATACCGCAGATCCCGATACTCATAGGAATGGTCCGATACCGATTCCGATACCGATACTTTGAACCTTGAGTTGTCGCATGTATGGGTCTCTACCATCGAGGCCTTTTATTGTTTGCAGACAAGTCTATATCAAATTTCATTGTTCTCGGAGAGAGCGTCAACTTCCTCACTCCAGTGTACTTGCATAATGGTGCACCACCAGGTATGGTTTCCCAGGACCTAACTGCCCAGCATTTTGCAATGCGAGGTGAAACTCACATGAGGAGGTTACTGAAACCAATTATATATAAATATTCCCTGTACTTTAGTGTGAGTCAATATCAACTAAAACCCCAACATCCAGTCCTGTGATGTCAATAGGGCAGTTTCATTAATATGCTTCAGCTGACAAATACTGATTAGAATATTTTCCATCTCTTGCTTCCTATATAATATATAATACAAGGAGGTATCATATTCTCTTATTTATTACCTAAGTTTGTATATGACAGGATCATCCTGATTGTGGAACAAGCACCAAAGAAGTTTCTGAGGATGAAATTGTAGAACTAAATGCTACAGGTGCTATTGTTTTCGTTATAACAGCTTCTGTTTTTCTATTGGTTCTATACTTCTTTATGTCTGCTTGGTTTATCCGCGCTCTGATTGTGCTGTTTTGCATTGGCAGTATTCAGGTACATGAATATTTATCAGAGACTTCTTTCTAAAAACTATTTGATGGTAGATTAGGATTGTTGGTTTAATTTGCCTCTTGTGATTGTTTATGTGTCAGGGAATGCACTCTTGTATTGTAACACTTATTTTAAGGTACATAAAAAGTTCATTTGCAAAGGCATCACCATCTGGCTTTTAGTTTATCTTCAAACATATGGAGCTACTTTTTTTTTTAATAATGCTATTCTATGCAGATTTTCAAAAGGTTGCGGGCAGATGACCTTTGAACTTCCTATTGTTGGGGAAGTCACACTATTATCTATAATGGTTTTACCCTTGTGTGCAATATTTGCCATCTTTTGGGCTACACATTTAAAAGCCTCGTATTCCTGGATTGGTCAGGACGTTCTTGTAAGATCTCTTAATTATGCTTATTTTGATTTCTCTTGCATCTGTCCTTATTGTCAATATCTTCTCTAGAGTTAAAACTTTTATGAATTTATTTTCAAGTCAAATTACCTGCTCATATCATTGAAAATTTCTGTATAAAAGTTACTGCCATTTTACTTGAGGACTGTTGACCCCTTCTTCTTTGTTGGAAAGAGAGGATTGGTCTGTGCTTATCAGGTGATTGTGTGTCGGGATCCATAACTCAACCCTCGTTAAGTGAGGAAATCCTTCGATTTCTAAACCGTAGGAAGCTTAAAGTAGAGGGAAAAAAGTAACTAAGAGAAAATGAAAGCATCTCTCTCTCTCTCTCTCTCTCTCTCTCTCTCTCTCTGGTGACTAACAAAAAAGGTCAGCAAATGCTTGTTTAGTTTCTTTAGTGATTTGGGTAGCACTTTTATAAGAGACAGGTAAAATATCTAATAGTGAGATCCAAAACATCGACATCCAGATACACAATCAATCATATAACATTCTATCATGGTCGATTATATAATTTAAGGACTCGTACAAAGTCACAGAAGTTGGCAACTTAACTTTTTAGTTCAGTATTGACTACAATGACAACAAAGTAAATGACAAATAAATAAATTTAGAGAGCATTACTAAAGAAGTTACGTGCATTCAAATAGCTTGTCAGGATAGGTAGTGATCAACTTTGTAGAAAATACAACAAAGTTCTACAGAGTTTATCTATGCACCTTTGGAAGTGTATCCATTAAAGACATGCATTCATACATTGTGAGAAACCTAAATGTGATATGGTTCATGCAAAAGAAAGAGCGTCTCCTCATGTGGAAGAATGTGATTTGTGCATGCATCACAACTACCAAAGCACGGTATCATGACTCGAGAGCAGTGAATAGAAACAACGATGTGTTGCCTGCCACACCGTTGAAATGACAATGAACGACAATGACATTGACATGATTAACAGCTACTCACCAAGCGTGTACCTTTTAGCATTGTAGTGCCATTTGGATGAGTATTTTGACGATAAGTTTGCATGGCCTTGAAACTATGGTAATGTCTTTGTTGATATGGTATGTTGGGTGTCATATTTAAGTATAGTATAAGCACATGGGAATATCCTGAGGACATATTTGGGATGCCAGAATATGTCACATGATATTCCATTATGAGATTATTGTCATAATGATTGAGATCATTGTATTAATGAATGTAAGGCTATATAATGCCAATGAGACAATCAATAAAATCATCAACTAATTTCAACATGGTATCAGAGCCAAGTTTTCACAAACCCTAGCCGTCACCAAGCTTCTACAAACCCACAGGAGGATTTCCTAGATCTCCTCCACCGAACTCTTCCACGCCCCCCCCCTTCTTCCCTTCTCCGCCCTTCGCAGGCCGCCCTTCGCTGTTGCTGGCCCGTCCCGCTACTGCTGCGGCTACTACTGCTGCTGCGGCTGCTGCGACGGCGGCTGTGACATGCGTGCTGCCGCCTCCTCCGCACCAGCACGAGACAGCGCCTAATAGGGATGCCTAGATCTGAAAAAAGGGGGAACATATTCGGATCTAGGAGCGGACGACGAGGACGAGCGTGAGTCGTGGAGCGGACGTGACGTGATTGGATAGACGACGCATCGATGGAGGAGATCATCAAGAAGCTAGATTCTGCAGAGGTGGCGACGTTGATGAAGTTGTTGACGATGTCGGCTGGTGAGAACACGACACGAACGTCGTCGGAGTTGAAGCTTCCCTCCATCGATCTGAAATTAGATGGACCAGCCACCTATCTGAGTTGGTCACGGCGGGTGAGAAGAACCCTCGCAGGAAAAAACATGGTGGGGTTCCTGACGGGCGAGGTGACAGAGCCGGACAAGGGCACGATGGGACGCGATGAGTGGAAGTCCACTCATATGGTGATCTACATCTGGCTTCTCAACTCCTTAGTCCAGTCTATTGCCGCTACAGTAGACGGTATTGAGATAGTGAAAGATGTGTAGGAGAAGTTGAGAAGGACCTATGATGGTGTGGGGAACAACTTACGGGTCTTCCAGATAAAGGGGGAGATTGATGACACCGTACAGGGAGAGAAGACGGTGCCGGACTATGCCACGGAGTTGGAGCGTCTGTGGTTGGATTATGATCACTCCTCAGATCGGGCGAGCTGCGGGGACCCTAAGTGTAAGGAGAGACAGGTGTGTCTGCAGGAGAGGACGATGAAGTTCCTCAAAGGGCTGACTGCAGCTTTCGCACAGAGGACGGCCCTACTTCTAGCCCAACCAAAGATCCCTAGTCTTGAGGAGGCTATCTCAGCCATGATCCAGGAGGAGACACGCATCAGACTACAAGCCGGGACAGGTGGTCCCCCCGAAGCAAAGTCAGCACTAGCGATCACCCGCTCAGGAAATACAGGATCTAAGGGAGAGTCCTAGCAGCATAACCGGCAGTGCTACAACTGTGGGGAGATGGGTCATCATCGGTATGCTTGTACCAAACCACCTAGGGAGAGAGATTCAGGTGGTGGACGAGGACCGTTCGGCGGACGAGGATATAATGGAGGACGTGGTCGTGGTCGAGGGGGTAGACGGGGCAGCCGAGGAGGTTATCGGGCGAACCTCGTGATATCAGAAGGGAACGGAGAAGCTTATGGCACCTTTACTGTGGAGGACCAGGCACTGGGAGACATGAGGAGTAGAACAGAGGAGGCGTCCACCTCATTCTTTGTTAGGGACAACGCTGCCATGTATGCCCATCCATCAGAAGGTACTGACGAATCACTTGCCCTTGCGTCTATCTCTTCCCTTAAATCATCAGACTGGATTATCGACTCGGGAGCATCTCGGCATGTGACGGAGAATGCTAGTGAGTTTTCTTCCTACACTCACCTAGCATCAGCAGACAGCATTCAGACAGCTGATGGCACTTTCCAGCCAGTGGTCGGTAAGGGTACTATTAATTGTACAGGTTCAGTAAGATTATTCAATGTTTTACATGCTCCATCCTTTTCAGTCAGTCTCTTGTCCATTAGTTCTATAATCCTCCAACTTAAATGTATTGTTTCTTTTGATATTCCTAAGGTGACCTTCCAGGAGAAAGGGACAGGACGAGGACTTGGGACTGGCACTTGGCATGAGGGACTGTGGTACCTAGATCGAGAAGGACTTGACTCAGCATTGGTATCTTGGCAGAGAAGGCTGGCATGGAAGGAATGCAGCAGAGGACTGAGGATACCTTGATACTCCATCATCGGAGGATGGGACATTCTTCCTTTGATACTCTAAGTAAGTTGTATCCAAAGATTTATGCAAAAATAAATAAAGAGAAATTAGTATGTGATGCGTGCGAGTTAGAAAAACTTACTAGGAGCTCATATGTTGGCACGGGTCATAGGAGCACTTTTGCTTTTGAGGTAGTACATTCTGATGTCTGGGGTCCATGTGCTACTAACACTATGAATGGTTATAAGTACTTTGTTTCTTTCATTGAGTGTGCCTCTCGTGTTACCTGGTTATATTTGATGAAAAATAAGAATGATGTACCTGCTTGTTTTCGGGATTTCCATAAGCATGTCCAGACTCAGTACAAAGCAGTTGTGAAGGTACTGAGGTCTGACAATGGAACGGAGTATACCAACAGGACGCTTGCAGAATACCTGTCAGCACACGGAATACAGCATCAGACCACCTGTGCATACACACCAGCACAAAATAGAGTTGCAGAAAGGAAAAACAGACACCTTCTGGAGGTCGCAAGAAGTATGATGATCGACATGAATGTCCCACAGAGTCTGTGGGGGCATGCAGTGTTGACAGCAGCGCAACTCATCAACAGGATGCCCTCGAAGGTCCTCGGATGGAAGTCCCCATGTGAGGTATTGCAAGGCAATAATAGTGGGATACTCCCACTGAAGGTGTTTGGGTGTGTGTGTTTTGTGAAGGACAACAGGCCATCAGTTGGGAAACTTGACCCTAGAGCGGTCAAATGCATCTTCGTAGGCTACTCGGCGACCCAGAAGGGGTATGTGTGCTGGAGTCCAGTAGAGAAGAAGAAGTTTGTCGGTATGGATGTCCACTTTCGGGAGCATGAGCCATACTACCGCCAGGACGGAACTTCACACAACACGCCTAATACTGATAGTATTAGGCGAGAGGGGGAGATGGAGAACTTGGTGGTAACCGATTTAGAAGTTTGGCATGGAGGCACGGAGAAGGGACAAGAAGGTGAAGGTGTTTGGCCTATGGCTCAGGGAGAGTTACTTACCTACAGCAGGAGAGAGAAGCAAACTGCAGGACCAGTACCGCCAGTGCCAGTGCCAAGTCCCTTGCCTGCGTTCGTCCCAACTCCTGAGGCACCGACACCAACCCCCCTTCAGGTGATACCCCCTCCTTCACAAGATATCATTCCTCCTACTTCTACTCCTCCCACACCACTATCTGTACGGAGGACCACTCGCAGCAATGCAGGAAATCCTCCAAACAGATATGGTTGGGATATTGCTCAGTTTGTTTCTTATGACCATATCCCTTCTTCTCATGGAGCATTTATAGCATCTTTGGATAGTATTACTGTACCTAACAATTGGCAGGTTGCCAAGAACGATCCAAAGTGGAAAGCGACAATACACGAGGAGTTGGGAGCTCTGGAGAAGAACCACACTTGGGAGCTTGTGAGACTGCCAGAGGGGAAGAGAGCAGTTGGATGCAAGTGGGTCTTTACCGTGAAGCAGAACCCAGATGGACAGGTTGAGCGCTACAAAGCTCGACTAGTAGCCAAAGGATACAGTCAGACGTACGGCATCGACTATGACGAGACCTTTGCACCAGTTGCAAAGATGAGCACTGTCAGGACTCTGATTTCTCTAGCAGCGAATGGTGGATGGAAGCTACACCAACTGGATGTGAAGAATGCGTTTCTTTACGGAGATCTAGTGGAGGAGGTGTACATGGAGATACCACCAGGATTTGGCACCAATCAGACAGTAGGCAAGGTCTGCAGGTTGAAGAAGTCCCTCTATGGACTGAAGCAGTCTCCTCGAGCGTGGTTTGACAGATTCAGAAGGGCGATGATAGGGATGGAATATCAGCAGATCAATGCTGATCATACTGTGTTCTTCCGTCGGAGTGGAGGCCACATCACCATGCTTGCGGTGTATGTGGACGATATAATTATCACAGGAGATGATGAGCAAGAGATCGTCCAACTCAAAGGAAAGCTTGGCAAGGAATTCGAGGTGAAGGATCTCGGCCTTCTTCGGTACTTCCTTGGGATTGAGATTGCTCGAGAAGCAGAGGGGATTGTTCTCTCTCAAAGGAAGTATGCACTGGACCTTCTCACAGAAACTGGGATGTTGGGGTGCAAACCTGCAGCGACACCAATAGATCAGAGGTTCAAGATTGATGCTGAGGCTGAAGAACCAGTTGATCGAGACAGATACCAGAGACTGGTTGGCAAGTTGATCTATTTGAGCCACACACGTCCTGATATCTGCTTTGCAGTAAGTGTGGTGAGCCGCTACATGCATGACCCACGGAAGGGTCATATGGATGCAGTGTACCAAATTCTGAGGTACTTGAAAGGTGCTCCCGGGAAGGGACTAATATTCAGGAAGAACAATCACGTGAGCATCGAGGGCTACTGTGATTCTGACTGGGCTAGTTGTGCTGATGACAGGAGGTCTACCTCGGGATATTGCATATTTGTAGGAGGTAACTTGGTCTCCTGGAGGAGTAAGAAGCAGTCTGTGGTGGCCAGATCGACAGCTGAAGCAGAGTACAGAGCTATGGCCTTGGGAGTTGCAGAGCTGCTATGGTTGAAGAATATGCTGGTGGAGCTGAAGCTGGATCAAGGAGCCAAGATGAAGCTGTGGTGTGACAATCAGTCAGCTATTAGTATCGCCAACAATCCAGTACAGCATGACAATACCAAACACATCGAGATTGATAGATTTTTCATCAAAGAGAAGTTGGTTAGTGGATTACTGGAGCTTGGCCATGTTCCAACCAGGGATCAAGTAGCAAATGGACTAACCAAGGGACTCGCCTCAGTGAGCATGATTAGAGGATATGACAAGATGGGCTTAGTGAATATCTTTCACCCATCTTGAGGGGGAGTGTTGATATGGTATGTTGGGTGTCATATTTAAGTATAGTATAAGCACATGGGAATATCCTGAGGACATATTTGGGATGCCAGAATATGTCACAGGATATTCCATTATGAGATTATTGTCATAATGATTGAGATCATTGTATTAATGACTGTAAGGCTATATAATGCCAATGAGATAATCAATAAAATCATCAACTAATTTCAACAGTCTTCTTATGATAGTTATGAGAGAAGAAAATAATAAATTACAATGATACATGACAGCGGGAACATAACCGCATAGCTACAGCTCTAGAAGCGTGTGGCTATAGTAGTGCGTGCTACTACGACTGCACTTCTGGACTATTTGCCAATAAGATATGATCCAATACAGCAAGAAAGTTTTTATGCGCGACACGCTCAACAACTACAACTCCCACTTGGCATGAGGAAACCATGGAGCTAGTTTACTTGCACCAAATGTAACGGCAAACTAGTTGTAAAAATGGTAGATGACAATAATGGATGGTGTACATGCAGAGAAGTTTGCATGCATCGTAAGCAAGAAACATTAAATTATGTTGCAAACCTATGCTCTTTTTGGCTATTTTGGATAGAAATGATGCTAATGTTCTCTAGGCCATATAAGGTATGAACTTCTAGCCAAACCATGATTGATGGAGTAGGTAAGGATGAAGTGCAAGTGTTACACAAGTGCAAATACTTTGTGACTTTCTCAACATTTTACCTGCGTTCTAGGCTACAGACGATCTACTATAGGTAGTAACTTTAAATAAAGAAAGAACTAGTGGTCCAAACGCGAGTGGTACAAGGGTAATGTAGAATATGAGCCGAATCCGTAGAATCATTCATGATGGAGCTAAGTTGTCATTGGACATGATATATTTTAGATTTTTCATACATTTAATATCACATGTAGCTCATAGGATGTTAACAAGAAAAATAAATCCAAATACAGGAGGATCATAACTAATAATAAAGCAAAGGTAATTCATTATTAGCCTTAACAATGAGAATCTTAATATTAAAACTGCCCAATACATACACACGAGGATTCAGGTTAAACTTTTCTTGGTGCTGTCAGTATAGAAGGACTAATGGCAAGTTGACTTCTGGTAGACACTACCGCTGAAAGCTCCACATAAAAGTGGTATTTATTTATATAGGTTATGGTTGGAATTAAAAAGAGGCAAGTGAAAATAAAAAAAAAAAGGCATAAGGTGCAGCAGAAAGAACAAAAGATGAAGAAGTAGAACTACTTTTGTTAGTTATGTTAGTAGGATTGCACATGCTAAAACATCTTGAGTATCCATTATAAGATTCAGGCCAAAACATACCTGGCCCTTATTCAGCATATACATATTTTAATTCTTGTTTAAAATATTTAAGATATCATGCAAGTATGATAGTTTAGTTGTCACGAAAGAAAGTGTTCATGACATCAGACCATTGCCAATACTTTTTGTAACAATATATTTGCAGAATAACTTTGGAGAGGCAGACGTACAACTACTTAAGCCCAAAAAGTTATGCACCACAAAGCATGGACCATCAAGATTGCTAAACCCTCCGGGTGCAAGCTCTCACTTGTACTAAAATAAAAAAATAAATAAACTTGCACGTTCATATACTTGGGTATATATATATTTAATTCTTAAGTTCCAAAGAAACGAAAAGATCAATTATTCAATAAAATAAACTACCAAACAGCAATCACAGGAATTTGGTCCGACAAGTCTAAGAGTGTTAAACCCATTCCTATAAAGGAAGTAGCGAAGCACCACTCGTCGAACACAAAATTGCCTAGTACATAACAGGGAGAGTTTATGATTCAATAACAAGTACATGTTTGAAGTTCATTATTTCAAGGTTGGAGGTGAACTGGAATTCAAGTTCTATTACTTGGATATATTTACATTGATGAAGTATAAAGTGAAACTTTGAAATCCTCCTGATGCTATATTTTTTTTTTTAAAACTTAAAGAGCTCTTTGGAAGAAGAAAGTTCTATTGCGCTCTCTCTCCCTCTCCTTCTATGCGTATATATATAGGGATGAATGATTGAGAGAGATATGGTTGGAGAAGGGAGGGAAGTATTTAATGAGGGTTGATGAATATGGAGCATAGCTTGGAGTAGGAGCTATTGTGTAGGAAAGTGTGGGTACATGAATGGTTGTAAATGTGAAGTTGTGTTTGGGAGTCGGAGCTAGCTAGGTAGGGGAGTGTGAGTACACGAAGTGTTTTAAATGTGAAGTTGTGATTGAGAGCCGGAGCTAGCTAGGTAGGCGAGTGTGAATACACAAAGTGTTTTAAATGTGAAGTTGTGATTGAGAGTTTAAGCTAGCTAGGTAAGGGAGTGTGAGTACACAAACTTTTGTAAATGTGAAGTTGTGTTTCAGAGTCGGAACTAGCTAGGTAGGGGAGTGTGAGGCACAACATGACATTGCAAGACATATTGATCATAAATTACTAGTGCCGGCAAAGAAACTCCTATGACACTTACTGTCTCCGCACCCCCACTATACATACATAATCATGGCTTGACATAACTCTAGATCATGCTCGTACAAGTTGCCCTAGGGCTCGTATACTTATCATGTGCTGGAACGTTCACGCTTGTCTAAGCATATCACTTGCTAGTTATCAAGGGTAATACTAAACTATACTTATCTAGCAAATTATGTTCCCAAGGCTTGTCCCATATATACTTGGGTAGACATATTCTTGACACATCCTAAACATGTTCTATCCTTGTCCCAAATCATAATACATTCATACAAGCTAGTTAAGAACCAATGCAAGAATGTTTTCGTATCTTTGTTAGAGTTATTTTATTTTATTATTTATCTTATGAGGGTATAATAGTAATTGTGGGTGTATTGCATATCAATATAAATAGAGATAAGATGCAACCTAGGGTTTTAGGCCCTTGCAATCTCCTTTCTCATATTCTCTCTTCTATTTTTCTCCTTCTCTCCTCTCTATCTCCAAACTTCACTTGGTATTAGAGCATCTTTTGAAAGTACTGTACATCCCATTCGACTGTTTTTCGTATACTTTTCATGATTCGTCGTTCGCCATTCGTTATTCGTGGTCGTTCGTGGTTTGTTTATGAGATCTAGGATTTCTACAGATCTCCGTTGGTTATTCGTCGTCGGTTGTGGTTTGTTGTGAGATCTAAGGTTTCAGATTTCTCGTCTTTTTGTTGCATCTGCAAGTATGGTAGGAACCGAATCTTCTGGCGAGGTTAATAGTGCTAGTGGTGGTGGTGACAGAGGTGGTTCTCCTTTTACTGTTATTTATAATGATGAATTGAAAAAATCGATTACAGCGGTGAAGCTCAATGGTGCAAACTATCTTGCCTAGTCCAAGTCTATCAAAGTGGTATTGAGGGCGAAGATGAGTTGAAGTTTTTGACGGAAGAACCCCCGCCTGAAACGTCTGTTGAGTATGAAGATTGGATGAGTGCATACGTTATGTCGTAGTTGTGGTATATTATATAGCCGCACATCGCTGCTAATGTTCAATGGTGTGAATCCACCAAACAGATTTGGACATTTATGGAAGAATCATATTTGCAGAAGCGGAACATTGCCCGTATCTATGAGTTGTACGAGTTATTCTTTAATACAAAGCAAAATGAGAGGTCTGTGAATGAATATCTGGCTTCAAAGAAGGCTTTGTAGGAGGAACTGCAACAATATCATCATGTTACTACTGATTTGAAGGAAGCTCAACGACATAAGGAAGAGTTTCATGTTTCACTCATCCTAGCCGGCTTGGATCCTGCGCTCGAACTTTATAAAGCTCAGATCCTTGCTGGAGAGTAGTTACCTACGGTGGCAGATACTTTCTCCCGTCTCAATCGTTCCTTTCTAGGACAGAGTTCTGTGGTGCCGAGTACTGACTCTTCTGCCCTAGTTACTAGTGCTGCTGGTCGTGGTAGTGGACGTAACGGTAGAGATGGTGGTCGTAGTTTTGGTCGAGGAGGTCGTGGTAGTAGAGACAATAGTCGTGGTGGTGGCCGTGGTGGTGGTGGTGGCCGTGATCAACTACGAAAGTGTAACTATTGTGGAATGCTCGATTATATCGAAGACTATTATTGGGACAAGTGGGACAAACCATAATATTCACATCAAGTGCATGATGAAAATATACAGTCCCATGTCATCACTTCTGCTCCCAGAGATGATACTTCTAGTTTCAATCAGGCTTCAGCGTCTGATACCTCATCTCCATTTGAACAGATCCTCCAGAACTTGAACGCACTTGCTACTACCACCTCCCAACCTACTGCAACCATGGCACATATAGGTAATCCTGCTTTTGTGGCAACCCAGTCACCATCCACCTCTTGGGTCATCAACTCAGGAGCAAGTTCTCACATGTCTCGTATAACCTCTCTTTTATAATCGTAGTCCCATGAAACATAATATTATCTTCGCTGATGGGTTTACTCGTCCTGTGCTTGGAAAATGTGTCATTTACCCTACTTAATCACTATAATTATTTGATTTATTATATGTGCCTAATTTTTATTTAATTTGTTATTTGTGAGCCAGTTAACCAAATCTCCTCAATGTTTTGTGACATTTTCTTTCAATTCGTGTGTTTTTCAGGACCTCAGGACGAAGAAGATGATTGGTTCGGGGCATGAAAAAGATAGACTGTATTACTTGGATCTACCTGGAAAAGCTTTCACTTCTGTTTCTACTTCTCCGTTACAGTGGCATTATCGTTTGGGACATCCGTCTTTGACTAAGTTGCGTCAAGTTGTTCCTAGTTTGAGTCATGTTTCTAGTCTTGAATGTGAGGCTTGTCAGTTAGGCAAGCATCACCGTAGTTCCTTTCCTCGTCGTAGTGAGACTCGTCAGTTATAGTCTTTTAATCTTGTTCATTCTGATATTTGGAGTCCGTCTAGAGTCAAAATTCCGAAAGGATTTCAGTATTTTATTATTTTTATTGATGATTATTCCAGAATGACTTGGTGTTATTTAATGAAAGAAAGATCTGAGTTTCCAAATGTGTTACCTCTCTTTTATAGTGAAGTCTATGTTCAGTTTGATAAGCGCATCAAAATTCTGCGTTCTGGTAATACTTTGGAGTATACTCAATCTTCTGTGAACAGTTTCTGTGTTGATCGTTGTATGATTCATCAAACCATTTGTGTCCATACCTCTCAACAAAATGGTATAGTCGAACGCAAACATCGACACATTTTAGATGTGGCTCAAACTCTCATGTTCAATATGCATGTCCCTAAACAGTATTGGGCAGATGCTGTTCTTACTGCATGTTATCTAATTAATCGTATGCCATCATCTGTATTAAATAACAAAGTTTTATTTTTCATGTTACATATAGATGTCGCACATTTTTTCTTACCTCCTCGAGTGTTTGGGTGTGTCGTTTTTGTTCATAACTTGGAACCTAATCGAGATAAGTTGGCTCCTAGATCTCTGAAGTGTGTCCTTCTTGATTATCCTCGTACTCAAAACGGTTATCGTTGTTACAGTCCACAGTCACGCAAGTACTATGTCAGTGCAGATATTACATTCATTGAGTTTACCCCTTTCTTTCCTTCAGGAGATCTTTGTATTCCTTTTACATCAGATTTGATATCTTCCATACCACTTTCGGTCATTTCTGAATCAGTTTGTCTCCATTCCCCCATTACAGGTTTATCAGAGATCCAAGAATAGTCCAGTGGTTCTGCAGAATTCAGCCATCAACCAATCAGCTTCCGTGCTTGAGGTTTCTGCTTCCATCACCACAGATACAGATGATCTTCCCATTGCTCTCAGAAAAAGAAAGCACCTTTGTACCACAAAGAATAAGTATCACATTTCTAATTATGTTTCATTACACCATGCATCGTCATTTTTTCATGCATTTGCTGTTTCATTGTCTTCTATTTCCATTCCCAAAACTTACAAACAGGCTATGTCATCTTCTGGTTAGAAAAGTGCAATGGATAAGAAGATGTATGATTTATATCATAATCAGACTTTGGAGCTTACATCACTTCCTGTTGGGAAGCAGACAGTGGGTTGTAGATGGGTGTACACTGTTAAGTATCATCCCGATGGTTCAGTTGAGCGTCTCAAGGCATGGTTGGTTGCCAAAGGGTATACTCAGACATATGGTGTGGATTATATGGAGACTTTCTCTCCAGTGGCTCGACTGAATTTAGTTCAAATTCTTATTTCTGTGACGGTTAATTGTTAATGGCCTATATATCAGTTGGACATAAAGAATGCTTTCTTGCATGGTGACTTACATGAGAAGGTTTATATGGATCAACTACTTGGATATGTTGTAGCAGGAAATGAAAATCTCATATGCCGATTGAAGAAAGCATTATATGGACTGAAACTGTCACCTCGTGCTTGGTTTGACAAGTTAAGTTCAATTCTTATTCAGTATGGCTTTCGGCACACCACATCAGATCATTCAGTATTTTGTCATTCTTCCTCAGCTGGTATTATCGTGTTGATTGTGTTTGTTGATGATATCATTATATCTGGGAGTGATCATGATGGGATTGTGGACCTGAAGGCCTACCTTAGTCGGCAATTTCATACTAAGGATTTGGGTTTTCTTCGATATTTTCTTGGAATCGAGGTTGCTCGATCTAAGAAGGGTGTGTATCTGTCACAACGCAAGTATTCTAGACTTGCTCTCTGAGACTGGATGTTGGAGTGTCAGCCAGTTGAGACTCCTATGGATTATCATGACAAGCTTGATACTGACATGAAAGAGTTATTTGAGGATGTTTGTCACAACCCGCACCCAGAGATTTGGATATGAGTGCGTGGGCATGCCCAGCCTATGTCGCAGTATCGACGGTAGAACACTGTATAGGAATATTTCTGTAATATCCAACACCTCACATAATATAAAGAGTAACATGTAGTATACTTAATCACAAACTAAGGTAGATGGGAACAAGATGTCATATATGTATATGCGTTACAATACAAGTATGGAGTTCAACTTTCATACAACTATAACAAAGCCTCCGAAAACAGTTTCGGCAAAATTATAATTAATCTAAATATCATAACTGGGTTTCCTTCTGCTGTACTCCTCGATCCTCCAAAAAGGTAAGGTCATGCTCTAAACTACTCTCCGGCAATCCATAATAGGGGCACATGTCCTTTTAATTGTTACCTGAAATATTATCCAATCAAGATTGGAACGAGAATAACTCTAACAACAGTTTCAATACATGATAAGGACTATAAAACAATAATAGTAAATGTGATAGATAACATAAACTGATAGCAAAGCATGGTAAGAAATGAACAGAAAAAAAGAATAAACATGAATAATATGGCTTGTCTCAACAGGTAAAGAGTAAGACAAGGAAATCGATAATCACTAAGTGTTTTTAAATACTAGTTTTGATTATGTGATTGGCTTGGGATAAGGCACAATGGGAGTCTGGCTAACCACACGTGAAATGTATGATTAGCTTTCCACATGAATTATACTTGCACATGATTTACGGATATGATCACATTTCAACTAGCATTTCTCCGCCCCGACTAGTATACATGAATCACAAACTAATGTTGAAGTGTTACACAAGATCAATGTCTAAAACATAAATAACAAGATTTACTAATCCATGTACCATCGTGTCAGGAATCAAGTACAATATTACTTCTACATGTAATATATAAATCATCAGTAAAGAAAATCATCAGAGACTGTACTCGTCTGTCGTCCGATGCTGGTGAAATAACTGTGACAGAGTCCAAACAACCTATATCATGAATAATCCATATCAATAGGTGAAATGTAATTAAATAGATTCAATCCTTCGGGTTAAATGGTTCCTAGGTCAATTTTATGCCAATTATAGTTATAGGTGTAACTAGACTAGGTCATACCTGTAGTATAACTTTTAGTTATCATTCATACCTAGGATACCCCATACCAATTATCCTAGAATACCAAATGGCCCATGTAGTTACTATACTATATACATGTATATAGACATATGCATATATATAGGTATATAGGTAAAAATAAATATGCATATAGATATATAAGTAACTACAAGGTATATATATATATATATATATATATATATATATATATATATATATATATATATATATATATCCTAGTTAGAAATGAAAATTGAAGACAATAAGGGTTACCTTGTTGATCCAATGAAGAACCAAGGCTTCTACAAGGAGGATCTTGAGTTATGTAGAGGTGGGAGAAGAGAGGATGGTATGGGAATGGTGTGTAGGGTGTCCTTATATAGGGAAGGGAGAGAGAGAAGGGTGTTGGAGCCATGTAAGAGGAGTTGGGTCTTGCAATAGAGAGGAATGAGGGAGGGGTGTGGGGAGTGGTGATGTGCGAGAAGAAGATTGGGTGAGGACATGTGAGGGGGGTGGGTTTCCATGTGGGGTGATGAGGTGTAAGGAGATGGTTGGATAGGGGCATGTGAGGGGTGGTGGCTTGGTGATATCATGGGTGAGGTCATAGGGAATGATGTAAGCGATGATGTTATATGATGAGGTTATAGGGAATGATGTAAGCGATGATGTCATAGGGGAGGGTGATGTCATGAGTGATGTAATAGAGTTGGGGAGAATGAATGAAATAATGGAGATTGAAAGGGGGATTGAATGTAATTATTAGGTTGGATGTGGAAGGATCAAAAGGCTCTTAGACTAGTCAAATTGGACTTGTCTTCATACCATTTGTTTTATATGATTATCCTAAATTAATTCTTAATTAGAGGGTTTAATTACTAATTATATTTAATTGTCAATGCGAATTATTATTTTTGAAAAATGGAGGTTACAATGTTGGATATTATAGACGTTTGGTTGGCAAACTTATATATCTTTCTGTTACTCGACCAGACATCACATATGCAGTTGGAGTAGTTAGTCAGTTATGCATGTCCCTCGAAAATCACATTGGGAGGCTATCTCTCGCATTCTTCGATACTTGAAGGGTGCACATGGAAAGGGTTTGTTGTACAAACCTTCCCAGTTGTTTACGGTGACGGGGTTCAGTGATTCTGATTGGACAGGCAGTCACAGTGATATGAGGTCTACTTCTGGCTATTGTACGTTTGTGGGTGACAATCTTGTCACGTGACGTAGTAAGAAGCAGAATATTGTGGCTCGTTCTAGTGCAGAGGCCGAGGACCGTACGATGGCTCATACAGCTTCTGAGATGATGTGGGTGCAGTCTCTTCTTCATGAAATAGTAATTATGATTCATATTTCGATAGAGATGTATTGTGATAATCAGTCGCCAATGTTTATCGTAAGTAATCCGGTGTTTCATGAGCGCACAAAGCATATCAAGGTGGATTGTCATTTTGTTCGTGATTTATTGCTGAAAAAACAGATTGTCACGCCTTATGTTCGGTCGAAGGATCAATTAGGTGATATCCTCACCAAACCACTTGATCGTGGTCCATTTTTTGATTTATGTAGCAAGTTGAGTATGTCTGATCTATATGTTCCAGCTTAGGGAGGGATTTAAGAGTTATTTTATTTTGTTATTTATCTTATAAGGGTATTATAGTAATTGTTGGTGTATTGCATATCAATATAAATAGACATGAGATACAACCTAGGGTTTGAGGCCCTTACAATCTCCTTTCTCATATTCTCTCTTCTCCTACTTTTTTCCTTCTCTCCTCTCATCTCCAAACTTCACTTCTTCGTATCTTTGTTATTGTCAAGCTAGAAAGTGACAGGGCAAAGGGATACACGACAAAATACTTTGTATACTTTTGATCATTCCGGCATGTTAAGTGCCTTAAATAAGGGTTACATGTCCGGATCAAATCTTTACTAAACGACTCGACCTGGAAACTGCCAAATCGAAAGAAAATCAGAAATCTGGTTGAAAGTCAGACCATATTTCTGTTCTGCCTGGAACAAAAATCAGCAGGTCGAGGCTTGGTCATTTTCATTCCAAATTTGCTCCACATCCATTTTTTTGGATTTAATCATATTCAAAAGCATACATGAACTATTTTACATGATTTAGAAGTGATAAAACATGATGAAAGTATGTGTGTTCCACATGCATTTGTCTCATAGATTTGAGGATATCATGTAAGGTTAAATTAGCATATGGATAAGTGAAATAGGGCTTATTTGTAATGTATATTTATTTGAGGATATATATATGGATAAGGTTAAATTCGTCTAGGCCTTGCTCCTCATGGACGGTTAAATTAGCATCAAAGACATAAATTAAACACACCAAACTCATCATCATGTATATTTATTTGTAATTACTATATACATATAGTAGATCTAGGGATTACCAAGTGGGTACTTGCCTTAGGGTGAGCAAATGTACTCAAATGACTAGGTCTAGGCCTTGCTCCTCTCCTAAAAGATCTTCCTAGCTCCAAAGCTCTTATATCTCCCTCTTGAACTCCTCTAAGATCAGGCCAAAGAAGAAGAGAAGGGAAAGAAATACGGAAACCAAAAAAGTGGACTTACAAGGTCTATCCCCTTATAGAAATTTCAAGTCCTCGAAATGTCCATAAGGCATGGCACGGAATCAAGAGGATGAACACATTATAATAAAAGACATCACATTACTAGAGCAATTCACATGTGGCCACATCATCCCGGTCCATCGGTACTAATGTCTCTTTGAATATAAGGTAATGTCACGACCCGCACCCGGGTGTTCGGGTACGAGTGTGTGGGCACGCCCAGCCTACGCCGCAGTGTCGGCGGTAGAAACGCTGTCTGGAACTAGTACTGTATAACCAACACCTCATAATATAAAGGGAACAAATATTATACTCAATCACAAAACTAAGGTAGGTAGAAACATGTTGTAGTATATATATGTATATAAAGGTTACAGTACAAAATCTTGTATTCATAAATCATACAACTATAGTAAGTCTGTGAAAACTATTGTCATAACTAGGTCTCCCGCTTGCGGCCTTCCTCGATCCTCCAGGAGGTAAAATCATGCTCGAAGCTATTTCCCAAAAATCCATAATAGATGGGACACAGGTCCTTCTAAGTGCTACTTGAAATATTATCCAGTCAGGATTGAACGAGTACAATTATAATAGCAGTTTCAATACATGATAAGGACTATAAAACATTAATAGTACGTATGATGGATAAATAAACTGACATCAAGGCATGGTAAGAAATGAACAGAAAAAAATGAACAAACAGAAAAAATATGTCATGTATCAATAAGAAAATCTATAGTCACTGAGTGTTTTGAAATACTAGTTTGATTATGTGATCGGCATAGGATTGCACAATGGGAGCCGGTTAATCATACGTGAAGTGTATGGTTAGCCTTTGTACTGGAATTATATTTGCACAGGATTTAAGGGTATGATCACATATAAACTAGCATTTTTTTACCCCGACTAGCATACATGAATCACACGAATATCAAGTATTACACAAGTTCAAGGTCTAAAAACATAAGTTATGCTAGTCTATGTTTCTTCGTGTCAGGAATCAAGTACAACAATACTACATGTGTTATAAAAATTATCAGTAAGAAAACCATCAGATACTGTACTCG